>SNQJ01S0007414.1:1216-13058 GCA_010110895.2 Picea sitchensis | reverse complement strand
AATGATTGCTTTTATACATACATTATTTACAAACTACAAGTTTTGATCTAAACTTGCTAAACTCTATGTGACAAATGATTGCTTTGCAAAAGCAGATAAAGAAAACACATAAAATATTTTTGGTATTTTTTCTTTATAACTCAAAAGGATTAATAAGAACAAATGTTATGAAGAAAAGGACATGGATTGTCAAAAGCCAAACCATACATCTGTGTTCCAATGATGAGTAGCGAAAGAAAAGGAAAATAGATGACCTAACTTGTTAGTAAGTTAACGCTATGTATCCAGACATCTATATGATAGAGAATATCCAGCCACTTTGTCCAAGAGGGAAACCTGCAACGAACCTTAAGATTGTTCCGAATAAATACAAAACAATGTGCTGGAAACTGAGTTTCAATAACAGAACGTATGATACAAATAGTCACAATGATCTTATGATTTACAAACAATTACAGTGAGAAAAATCTTATTGTAAGAACTTTGCATTTAAACATTCAACAGAGAATTAAAGATAAATCTCATCATTTGAGTTGAATAGATGATCACCCTATATAATATCTAAAGCATCACATATGGACAACATTTACACAGGAATTATTCCAACGACACAATAGATGATGAAGACTAAAGCTGTCGATAACCTATTGTCATATTAGAATAAACAGAACTTAAACAAAGACACCATCCAAAAGAATCTAAAGTCGTAATGTGTATTGTTGTTTCATTAAAGTCTGCAAATTAAAATTCTATCTTCTGCTCCAGGCTAAGATGCCCTTGATTGCAAAAAATTACAAGTATTTAAAGAGTTTAGAAAAGCTAAACCTCCAATCTTGTGGGATAAGATCAAATCTTTAAAAATTATTTATTGACTACAAAATAGAGGGTGATGTAACCACTCCATATCACATTATATCTCTCATAACTAAGACAAACTTCTTTTTGTTTCCCCCAAAAAGGCCAAAGAAATGGCTAATAGGCTCAACAATAGTCCATATCATCAGATCATCATCAATTACTTGATATCCTGAGAGAAAAAATGAAAACAAAGAAATTTAGATATTATTAAAACCAATAATTACCACAAATTCGAATGAAGATGAACTGGCTACAAAATCAGTTGATTCTGTAGCTAGTTTTATTTTAACAACAGAAATCTAATTAAATCTATAAAAGTAAGAAAAATGAATAAAATACAACTAAGGAAATCAAATAAATCTTTACCTTATAACTGTATGCTAAATTTGATTCATAGAATCTCAAAATTGACCATTGTTGTAATACTCTCAGTATTCTTAACTATTATATTCCCAGTCCTTTTCAAATGTTTATCCTTCCTTTGAACACCGGACTTTAACCTATGATTTTCATCCTTTAATGACTCGATCTGAGTAGTGAGGGTTTTGATTTGCAATTGAAGAGTAGGTATGTCTTCATAATATTTATTGATCCAAAACAGACAAAATTCACACCATGAATCTGTGATAGTTGTTTGAGAATATCCATGATCATGTGCTAGGATGTCTCCACTGTTCCCTGTGGGTTTCTTATCAAACTTGATACCTGGAAATCCTTGACTATGCTTCAGAAAGGGTGTCAAATTGTCTACAAAATTATAAGCCTGGCCGAGATCTGGTTTGAGGCAAGGAGGGTATTCTTCGGCCAAGAATCTCTCGATATCAGAATTAGAGCTCTCATGGACCTCGATCATTTTGATCGATCTCACATGAGAGTTTGAATTATTTCACGGTCTTCTTGAGATTAACCTACTTTCCCTTTTATTTTTAAACCTTATATCCACGTCACCCTTAGACTGTTTGTATGAAGGCCTGTTTGTGTTCTTATCAGAGGTGTTAGGATAGGCGTGTTGTTCATGGACATGCAATTCAAAGGCTGGTGGCTCAGCATTTGTTTGGTCGGGCATAGGCTCACTGAGGATGGTTGTAACACAGACTTTTGTAGATGAAGGAACTGCTCTGGAAGTGGCAGGGACTATGGTTTCTTCCATCATAGGTTTATCAACCTCTACGTTACTAGGTGTAACGAAACCATTTAGGGTTAGGAAGGTGTCCCAATTATCATTTTGCAACTTTAGTTGATGAACCAACAATATCTTTATCAAACTGTGATGAAACAAACTGGAATTTAAACGATGTCCCTTATACCTTTTCGCCATCTTATACAGGCTTCTCAATAAATAATAGGGCATATTTAACTGAAACCCGATGAAATTCATCAACAAACATATGTGATATAGGAAAAAAGACCAAAGAGACCCTCGCATGTCACAAATTGTCTCAGGATTGCTAGAAAACCATGCCACTGAGTTTTCAACAAGGATACATGCATACCTTTATCACAATAGTTGATTTTCCTAGAGGTGAAGAACAGGCTCCACGGTACCTCCTCAACCTTGGCGTTTTTAAACCATTTCTGCCTGCTCAGTGGAAGACATGTCGCTTGTCCTAAAATTCCTCTGTGACCTTGACCTGAATGTCTCATACCTTGGCTCGACAACCATCAAAATAAAGGGCAAATTTTTGGGCGGTTTGCAAGTTAAAACCCTGAAAATTCTCAAGAAATTCGAGCTAGCCTTGACCCTTAAGGTCCTCCCTTGAATCATCACATAGGATTAAGGTTTTCAATCCATTGGGTTCAATCCTTACAAACAGGGCCATGAGGATTCGAAAGGTAGACGAGAAAACACAGTGAGTATGGAGGGTTTCCAGGAGAAGACTAGAGAGAAATTTTAGACCAAAAACTCATTAATACCCAAGCGCGTATGAAAAGAGGTTCTGCAATACAAAATGAAAGGTGTTTTGTGAAATGAATGCCAAGAGTACATACGAAACCTAAGACTTAGCTCAAAATGATGGGCTTATCGTTGTCGGACTGCCACCTCCCACAGGGTATAGGCCACGACCAGGTTCTTTAAAAAATTATCATTACACAACAAGGTGGAGTTGGTTTCTAATGTTTAGGAGAGGAAAAATTTTGTGAACCAAAGTGTAGTGACAAGGATAGGTATGACCAAGAGCCACAAATATATATATCATAGTTTAATTTCAATGGATCCTTGGTGTTTCAAATAACAATTCAAAGCACACTTCACAATTGAGGAGCCAGTTTAAAGCAATAAACAAGATGAGCTTTATAGCAGAAAACAAAACCTTTATTAACAAAAACTGTAGAGACATCTACCTTTCATAAAATTTAGATAAAACAGTAATACAATCATAGGTTTTAATGCTTCGTTCATTCTTTCGGTCATGAATGAAGCATGAAAACGAAAAAAGGAAAACACTAGGAATAACTGAAACATCATATTCGCAGTTTCAAAAATTGCTTATGAAAAATAATAACCATATGACCCCGGGTAGGCAGCTATATAATTTATTATTTGATGCTTTAAAAGGTGAAAATATGTAGGGCTGCCAACAATGGAAATTTGCTGGGAGAAGCAATTATCTCTGTATCACCGACGAGTTCAGGTTAGAAACATTTGAATGATTTCAGATCAAAGAACAACTGAAAGAAATTTAGGCATCTTGAAAAACATTACGTGGTCCAGCTTAATATATCTTTTGTTAAAAAATGAAATCTGGTGACAGACTTCACAAATGAGAGACACGATGTTTAAGTTAATGGATCCAATGTTGTTGACAGGGCCACTGTTGCTAGCAGGCATCCATAGCCTCGGCAAGGATGTCAATTAACCCACTCTGACACCTCTATCCTATCCAAGAAATTTCAATTCAGAATGAAGGATTCTTATGATCAAAATTTATACCTGATAATTTTCTCTAACTTGACATCGCTTTGCTACCAACGGGCCCGTTTAGTACCTCGACGAAGTTATCTTAGCATCATGCATGCATTTACCTGCTACTAGTAGACCTGTTCAGTATCCCGATGGGTTTGCAAACAATTCCCACAGCTCTTGAGAAATTATTCACAGTCTAATATAATTTTAAAAACATTCAGAAAAGTGGGGTGACGTTGAAAATTCCAGTTTTTACAAGACTTGTTATTTTCCAGACTTTTTAACTTTTGCTTGATAAACTTCATCGTGATCTGAAAATAGTTTGTTGATGAAACTAATTTTTGAGGATAGGAAAGCATCCTTGAGTTGCTTTCTTAAAAGCAGGGACAATGTAAAGAGATTTTTAATAATAATCATCTCTACTCTCAAATGCAAATCGAAACCAAAAATCAATTCTGAACAAAAAAAACCATATTTAACTAGTCTACGTTTTTAGGAAAACACAACAATTGATGCTCTGAGAGTCCTTGACAGTTATTTTAAGATGAAGAATTATGTTCTCCTTTTTGAACTAGACCGTAATACAAGTATGTTTGATCTGGACAACCAATAAACAAACAAAAATAAATAAATAAATAAAAAGGAAAAAAAAATGGAAAGAAAAACAAACCAAAACAAAAAAATATGTACAAAAGGTGCATCTAGGATTTGTCAGACGAAATACCTTTTGAGAGCTTGGCCATTCATTGGGAAGGTGTCTAGCTGTCCTTCTAAATTCTGCAGGCAGAAAGAACTGGGACCAAATTTTTCAGCAATTAAGAAAGGTCCCAACCACAGGTTTTGGAACTTGGTATGTTCATCTTTCCCCTGATGAGGTTTATCCCACTTGAGGACAAGATCACCTACCTCAAAATTCCTGTCCAAGGTAGAACTCAAATCAAACCAGCTTTTGATAATACATTGATGTTGATCCAGTTTTTGTTTCTCTTGGGCTCTTACCTCTTCTAACTTCAACAAAGCATTAATCCGACTTTCCAGGGGAGGACAATCTTCTTCCTGAACTTTCTGCGATAGTTGCAAAGAGGGAAGTAGAACATGCAGAGGAAGAATTGCTTCCCTTCCATACACGAGAAAGAAGGGGGAATTAACAACGACGGATTTTGTAGTCACCCTATCAGCCCAGATTGCATTGAATAGTGCATTGTGCCAGTTTTTGTGGTTTTTGGAAACCGTCCTCTTAATGATCTTGATCACATTTTTGTTTGTCGATTCTGCTAAACCATTTCCTTGGGGGTAATAGCTGGCAGAATATTTTAGTTTTATCCCTTTTTCTAAATCAAAGGCACTCATATCAAGGGATGAAAAATAGGAGGCATTATCGAAAACCAGACATTTAGGAATACTGAATCGAGTAATGATGTTTGAATTAAGGAAATATATTACCTAAGTGTTGTTTACCACTTTTAATGGTGCAGCCTCGGACCATCTGGTAAAATAGTATGTCGCTGTAATGATGTATTTATGCTGCTACGAGGAGGTGGGGTTAATTGGGCCAATGATGTCGAGATCCCATTGCTGAAAAGGGAAATCCACTGAGACAGGTTGTAGTGTGAATGCTGCCTTCTATTCTCGTCCAGAAGCCTTTTGGCAGATTACGCATTTGCGACATAATGTATGGGCATCTTTGAATAGCGTGGGCCAATAGTACCCTACCCTTAATACTTTGTGAGTAGTAGTGTCTCCAACAAAGTTCCCACCAACTTCTCCTGCATGCAACTCAGATCAGACTTTATCTGCTTCATCTCTTTCCAGACAATGCATAAGGATTTCATAAAAAAAATTGTGAAATAATATACCATTCACCAGCTGGAAAGGTGCATATTTTAATCTCAATGCTCTTCTCTTTTTTGGATCAAGTTGACGAGGAGTTGAACCATGTGTTAGATAAAACTTAATGTCATCAAAGCAAGAAGTGGCAGGATCTTGTGCACAACAGATTTGACTTTGATTATGTTGATCTTCAATTAACACAATAGTTTGACTTTGTTGTTCTTCAACTAAATCAACGACTAATTTACAGAGACCTTAACCTCTAACAATTTGCGCAGGGGTGATCTCGAGGTCATACTCTTGTAAGTATGTCATCCAGTTTGCCCATTTTTCACCCAGTTCTTTATGTACTAACAAATTTCTGACAGCAGGGTAAGGCACAATGACTTTAGTTCTAGATTTCAATAAATATGATCGAAAATGTTTTATCGCTTTAAAAACAGTGTAAGCCTATTGATCAACAGCTAGATAATTAAGCTCTTCTCCCTTGAAGGATGAGCTCATAAAGGAAATGGGAATTTCATTTTTTTCATCATTCTTTTGGGTTAGCACAGTGGCATAAGATCGATCGGAGGCAAACGTGTAAAGAGTGAAATCTTGTGAAAAGTCAGGGCTCATTAGGGATGGAGCCTCCACTATGGATTTTTTGACTGAGTCAAAAGATTGACTTTCTTATGGTCCCCAATGATATTGCACATCCTTTTTTATTAAATTTTGCAATGGCCTCACCATTTTCGAGAAACTCGGGACAAATCTTCTGACAAAATTTATTTGACCTAGAAAAGATTGCATAGATTTTTTGGAAGAGGGGGGAGGAAGTTTTGAGATGACTTGGGTTCTTTCAGGATCAATGATCATCATTTCATTGGATACTATGAAACTGAGCAACTTGCCTTGTTCCACTGCAATGAAAGATTTTTTAGGATTTAGAGAGATGTTGTATTTATGACATCATAGTAGAACAGATCTCAAATGGGCTAAATGATCTCCCTTATTTTTGGAGAAAATAGTGACGCCATCGAGATAGACCACTATAGATTGATTGATTAGACCATGAAAAGAAATATCCATCGCTCTCTGGAAAGTGGCCTCGGCTTTTATAATCCCAAAAGGCATCTTTTTATAGGCATAGGTATCCAGTGGAGTACGAAAAGTGGTTTTCAGCTGGTTTGGGGGAGACATGAGGACCTAGTTGTACCCTGAAAAACCGTCCAGTAGTGAATTTTTTTTACTACCAGATACCTGCTAGAGAATTTGTTCCATCGGAGGAACAGGGTAGTTGTTTTTGTCAGACACTCGGTTTAAGTTCTGAAAATTGACACAGAGTCGAATTTCACCACTTTTCTTCCTCACGGGGACAAGGTTAGAAACCCATTGTGTGTGTCTTATAGGGAATATTATTTTTTCATTCAATAGTTTGTTTAGTTCCTTCTTGACCATTGTTTCAAGTTTGGGGTGCATCTTTCTCAACTTCTGTTGAAAAGGTTGAGTCTGGGGTTTCATGGGGATGATGTGTTGTATAACACTAGGGTCAAACATTTTTAGATCATCATATGTCCAAGCAAAGACATCCTTAAATTCTTTAAATGGTTTGATAAAGGCTGATTTCTCTTGCTCAGAACATCATGTTCCCAAATTGATGCATTGTGGATTATCTTTAGTTCCCAAATTTACCTTTTCATGGGTCAAGAAAGAACTATTCATTTTACAATTTACCAATTTTCTAAATTTTTCATGCAAATCATAAAACTTTTCCAATCTTACCACAAATTTTGGGATAGAATTTACCAGATCTGATGTTGATTCAGGAGACCTTGGGTCTGATATTACTGTAAAATTGTGGATGTCTTCGTCGTGGGTTCCTTCATCGATAACCGCACCTCGAAAAGTGTCTTCCATGTGCAGGAAACTGATGATCTGTTGATCATCATCGAACACTCTCCAGTTAGTGATGTTATATGGAACTGATGGTCTGAACAACAACTCAATCAAAAATGCATTCGGAGAAAGGATTTCTGCGGGAAAAAGTTTGGAAGCAACATTAGCTAACAAGTCAGCCTCATAATTATATAATCTTGGAATGGATTTAATGTTAAATGTAGAAAATTTGTGCATTAGATTCCATACCTCAGCTTGATAACTTCTCAGGTGTGGTGATAGGAAATGAATGGAATTTCTTACCTATCTGATCATAATTTCTGAATCGCCAAATACCATTAAATTATGTACTTTCAAATCTAGTGCTTTTTTGAGTCCTTGTAGAAGTGCCTCGTATTCAACAGTGTTGTTTGTGCATTCAAATTCTAATCGGAAAGCGATCAAAGTTTTGTTACCTACTGGGTCAACGAGCACACATCCTACACCAACTCCTTCTTTAGATTTGGATCCATCGAAGTAGAGAGACCATATGTGAGCCCCATCAGCCGTATTAGAAACATAAGGTAGAACTGTCGACTGTGTGCATGTCATGAGTTCCAACTGTTGTTCTCGGTCAGTGATGATAGAAGTTTCCACCATGAAGTTAATGAAAAAGGTGTCCATTCCCTTCATTTCGGGTGAATTAGCAGAAGCAGTAAATGGTTCTTTAGCATCATTTAAATCGGTCACGGTAATATTGAGGTAATGCTCACGATTGATCCTGATTCTGTTAGGCTTCCCATTCTCTAGCAGCCACAAATGGGACCAGTCTGTCGCAAAGTAGACATGCAACTGTTTGGACCAATCCTTGCTTAAAAATAATCCATATACTTTAGGGATGTCAACGACAATGATATCAATACTCTGGTGAACCTTAGGATTAGAGGAAAACCTAACAAGGATATTTTTTAATTCACCTATGACCTTAACACTGGTCCAATCGAGCTGAATAATTTTCAGACTGGAAGGTTGAACTTCAACATTGATTTTTTGGCAGACAGACCAAGGCATCACATTTGATGATGCGCCAGAATATACCATGCAGTTTTGTACATTCCTATTGAAAATTTCAAAAGTCAACAAAAAAGGTGGGACATTTTTGCGAGTATTAATAGCAGAACTTTGTTGGTTTTTAGTCGCAGTCCCTGGAATTACTTTATCTACATTTGTTACACTTTTTACAGCAAGGTCTCTTTTATCCGAGGGCTCTGGTGTTGTTTTAGTAGAGACCTTTTGAGGTGTTTTAGGGATAATTTCTGCAATTATCTTGTTGTTCAGATTGTTGTTTTTTGCAATGTTCTGAAGCATCTTTTGCAGAAGAAAAGGAAATTTCAACAATTCATAAACAAAAATATTAACTCTAAGTTTCTTAAGGTCTTCAATAAAATCGTATTCTAAACCTGGGGTTGCTGAATTCTATTTAGTCTCAATTTGTTTAAACTGTTTTTGAGGCACATTAGTTCCAATTTCAGAAGAGGGTTTATTCTGGGTTTTGCTTTTGGTATTGTAAGGATGAACAGTTTTAAAATTGGCTTGAAAAATACTGTTGGAAAAATGCCCGAAGATATTGGGAGAGGTTTCATCCTCTTCCACTATTTCTTTCTCAACCACATCTTCAGAAATCTCAGGGGGAACTAAGTTATCATGTGCTTCAAGGATTGTCTGTATAGCATATTGTAGGCTTTCGAGTTTTAGGCCTTCAGGATTTAGGTTTGGTCGGTTTGAGGGAAAAGGTTTTCTAAAAGGGGGTTTGTAAGTCCCTTTTCTTGAAGATGCTTCTTCAGTTGATCTCCTTAAGTCTACGAATTGATTTGACAATTTTTGGATGACCTTTTGCAAACTTTCCAGATCTAAACTCTCTGATTGAGTTTTGGTTTGGGGAGGTCTAGGAAGAATTTCTATCTTCTTTTTAGAAGATGGGGTAATCACTGCCTCGTTACTAAGATTATCTTTTAGGCTCAGAATATCTTTCTCAATTTGGCTTGCCTCCTCGAAGGCTTCCAATAACGTTGCCTTCTTAGACCTTTTTACCAAAATTGCTATATTCTAGTGTAGGGATTTGGTGTAGTATGCGACAATAAGATTTTTAGTAGCCATTGAATCAATAGGGATTCGATTTTTTAATGTGAGGAACCTTTGATTAAAAACTTTTATTTTTTCCTTAGGGTTCATCTTTAATCTAGAGAGTTCCATGACTAAGACTTTGGGAGATTTATCATCTCCAAATTTCTCGAGGAAGCAAGACTCGAATTTATCCCAAGATTCAATGGTGTGGGGTTGTTGGTAAAAATACCATGTAGAGGCATTGCCTTCAAACGTATACGGAAAAGTCTACATACTACATCTTCATGTTCTATGCTTCAGAGTCTAATGGCTAGCATGAATTTTTTTATGTGATCCTCGACAATTTACTTAGAGTCTGGATCGATTTTAGGGAGCCATTTCTCCGGATGTTTAGGCAAAGGGTGTTGGGGTCCAGGTATGGCCACAACATCTTGATCAAGTTAGGGTCTGGCGGGATTGTTTGGATTTTCCATGGGCGTAGGTGGTGTCGAAGGCTGAGATGAAGAACTACCTTCATCGGATGACTCCTCTCCCGAAGAGGAAGGGGATGAAGGAGGTGGTGAAGGTGGGATACCATATCCTTCAGCTGCTGGAGTGAGGATGTGATCTAGATCTGTAGGGTTTAGGAGAAGACCAGTGCCTTCAAGTTTCTCTTTGATATCAGAGAAATCTAGAGGTTGGTTCAGTGGCCGATCCGGTTGTCTGATACGGGCCAAAGCACCATGTGTCCTTAGAAGTGGCTGACGAACAATTTCTTGTACGTCGGACCCTGGGGGGTTTGGTGTTACTGGCTCAATGGTAATCTATGGATTTTCGTTTGAGGAGGTTGCTATTTGAGAAGTAACATTGTCGTCAGAATGACTTCTTGTTACTATAGGGAAGCAAGTGTGTGGGGGAGGAGTCTTGCGACCTCCACGTGCCATCAATCATTTTCAGGCTCTCCTTTTAGCGCCATTTGTTGATGGGTGAAAATGACCGTCCGTCAATTGGAATAACAAGTTTGGTCCGGGGTTGTCTAAATAACCCAATCCGTTTGATACAACTTGCTCTGATGGGTTTAATGGCTCTGTTGGCCAATCTAAGAATCCTAAAAGAGGCGAAATGAAAGAAAATAAATAATAACTAATCACTAAATTAGTATATATATATGTGTGTGTGTGTGTACATATATTATAATGCAACTGTAATAAGAATATTTAAACAAAAAAAATGATTACTTTTATACATACATTATTTACAAACTGCAAGTTTTGATCTAAACTTGCTAAACTCTATGTGATAAATGATTGCTTTGCAAAAGAAGATAAAGAAAACACATAAAATATTTTTTGTATTTCTTCTTTATAACTCAAAAGGATTAATAAGAACAAATGCTATGAAACAAAACACATGGATAGTCAAAATCCAAACCATACATCTGTGTTCCAGTGATGAGTAGTGAAAGAAAAGGAAAATAGATGATCTAACCTGTTAGTAAGTTAATGCTATGTATCCAGACATTTGTATGATAGAGAATATCCAGCGACTTTGTCGAAGAGGGAAACTTGCAACAAAACTTAAGATTTTTCTGAATAAATACAAAACAATGTGTTGCAAACTGAGTTTCAATAACAGAACGCATGATACAAATAGTCACAGTGATCTTATTATTTACAAGCAATTACAGTGAGATAAATCTTATTGTAAGAATTTTTCATTTAAAAATTCAACATAGAATTAAAGATAAATCTCATCATTTGAGTTGAATAGATGATCACCCTATATAATATCTGAAGCATCACATATAGACAACATTTACACAGGAATTATTCCAACAACACAATAGATGAGGAAGACTAAAGCTGTCGATAACCTATTTTCATATTAGAATAAACAGAACTTAAACAAAGACACCATCCACAAGAAGCTAAAGTTGTAATGTGTACTGTTGTTTCATTAAATTCTGCAAATTAAAAGTCCATCTTCTGCTCCAGGTGTTGTAGGAAAATCTCCCTGCGGACAGGTAGATCGCCTCTAAGAGCTTGACCCTAACTCTAAGACATAAAATGCTTAATGTGGACACTGACTTCCTTTCAAATCTATCTAAACTAACACATGAGAAGGAAGGAGAACAAAAGTACCTCTTTATCGATGTTTGTCCCTGTACGCTCCGAGTTGCGCTCCAATGCTTTGCTCCTCGCTGAATCCTGTAGACAAACAAAATACAACCACTTCCTACTCTATTGATGTTAGCTTGAAAACAGATCTATCTATCAAAGATAAGTTCAT
>SNQJ01S0007413.1:179464-204702 GCA_010110895.2 Picea sitchensis | reverse complement strand
GTTAATGAGAATTCTTCCATTCTTTCTCTCCTTCTTCTCTTTTCTTCTATTTTCTCTGCAACTGTGTATGTCAATTCCTAGCTAGATCTATTTTGTGCAGGTTCAAAACGTTTACACAAGAACCTTGAAATAGGAGATTTCTAGGATGATATGATAGCTATTGAAGTTGTCCATATATTTAAATAATTGGAAGATTCTATTTTTGCATACAGTTTTCATGACTTGAAAGGGATTCCCAAGGAATATGGTGAACTTAAAATTGAATTATAGCAAGACACAAAACCATTATGGCAGTGACTATACAAGTAAATCACAAATACAAAGCCAATATTCAAGAAAAAAGTATAAAATATGTTAAAGGCAATTGTGATATACCAAATTGAGGAAAGTGGCTAGGTATCGACTATAGTGGTCCCTAAGAAGAAGAATGGGAAACTTCACATTTATGTGATCTTTTAAATATTTCATCAAATGACCATTAGAGACCCATTCCCGACACTCTTTACAAAATAAGTGATTGAAGCAATAGGTTGATGGAAAACTTAGTCTTTGGATAGATACTCAAGATACAATTAAGTGTCCACTAGGGAAAATGTCTTCAAGGCACTACATTTGCAACTAAGTGGGTTGCATATACATGTAAGAAAATGCCATGTGGACTTATGATCATACTGACACGTTTCTCAAGGACAATTAAGGGCATTTGGACAATAATTTTATGGACAAAGATAGATTATAGTTTGAGTATGAACATATTTGAGTAAATAACAAAAGGAAAAGACAACATGACAACAAACTCAAAGGTTATACCTTTGAAGTGAAAGAATATAATTTAAAAAGAGATATTCAATGAAGCCAAGAAATAGCATAAATGGAAATAGGAAAATAAAATGTGTTAACATAGTAATGTATAGTATATAGTATAATCTATGGTAATCACCATATAATGATCAATGGCATCTTATCGGGAAGATTGGGACCATAAAATAAAACATAACTAAGCATATGATACCTAGGATAATAATTATCTCTTATTGTACACATAAGGTGGTCAAGGACTTAGTGATTAGAGGGAGCCAAAATATAACAACCATCCCCACCCCTACACTTAGTCATAATTTTGTACATCTATACCAAATAGGTGACAAAAACTGGTGCAAAAACTATAATCATATTATGAGTCTTGATGAAGATTTGTTTGCAAAACAACAATTTTTTTTTGCTAAAAATAGATCTTTAATACCAAGTATGTAAGTCCCATTGTGCAACAAATGTGCCAAATAAATTGTAAGTGTTCATTTATTTGAACCCAAAACCAATGAGTAAACCTTGATGATAAGTGAATTGGTTGTAAGTACAACACATCCCAAGTCCTAAAACTGCTCGATAATCCAATCTACCAAACGAAAATGAAAAAGAATCATATGTCCTATGCTAGGTCTAAATACCATCCCTATAAAGTATGAATACTATCAAGTGAACAAGCATGTCCACAAATCCACTCTAAAAAAATGACACATAAAAAAAACTGTCAATAATCCAATTGATAAAAAAAAACGTTGAACAACTTCCCAATCTTGTATCTTGAAAAAATTGTGTAGAAAAACCTATGAATTATTCAACAATGAGTGGGTCATACTACCTTCCATGGAACTAATTAGAATTAAACCATATGAACTTCTAGTACTACCTCAAATATTGAAACCAATATTTGCAACGTCGTCAAGACCCTCAAAATGCCAAGTGCTAAACTCTCTCAAGGAATATCCTCTGAAGGTGAAACTGACCAATCCAAAAAATCAATGTGAGTGATCCATATCAAAATCATTGAATCCTTAATCCATCATATTGAATTTACCACCATCCTTCAAATCTTGATACAACTTCAAAACTAGAAGTCCGACAACTTGTATTTACCCCATGTTAGATTAAAGGTGAGACCAATGTATTAGTATCATCAATGTACCACCCTAAAAAAATCAAAAGCGTACCCATAATTTCTTTGAGAAAAGTTCAATCAACTCAAAATATGACCTCATTTGGGCCTTGATCATGCTCTAAATCATTAATTCCTAAATAAATTGGCTAAAAACATTCCTATCCATCTGTTATGGAAATCGCTCCTATCAAACGTGTGTATACTAGAATATGAACTCGATGGTAAGACCTTGCCAATAGATTCACTTCTAAATTCCATATCCAAGTACTTAATTATCCAAATATGCATGTTTCCTATGAACCTTCTTTAATTGTTGATGCCTTTATGAAAGGTGGTTTGTCTTCCTACAATCACTACATAGGTTAAGATCAAAACAATCTAATTCCTTATGTCCAACTTGATGATAGTATCAACACTATTCAAGCACTTCATCAAATTCTTCATCAAGAACTACTTCATCATCATCTCAATCCTCAAGTTCCACCTTCTTATACTTAACTCTAACTCCATCATCGACTATATGCATCTGCAAATCATTGACATGAAAATTGACACTCACAAACTTAACTGATTTGGAGTAATCAAGAATATGAAAGAAGTCTAATTCATTTCCATACCCGAAGCCATGTTTGTTTTGTTTGATCCTTAACTCTTCCCAAGGTCTTAAATTTCAATTTTATCCTCTATTTTGTCCTCAATTTTATCATCTTTCTCCTTGGCGTCTTCATCCAATTCGTCCAAAATTATTTGTTGTTCTATTTCCTCTTGTTCACTGTCAATAATTACTAATCCAAAGAATTAAATATTCTAAACAAGAATGGGATCTTAACCCACTTCTTGATTTCTAAGTATCCTTAACTCATTAATTACCAACTTGTTTTAAATTTTAAGGAGATCACAATTTTGTGCATTACTTGCTTAAAAGTGGCCACATTACTTAGTGAATGTTTTTCAATTTCAATTGTTTTCCCTGGAAAAGTGGTTATCAATGTTTGTAAAAGTTAAAAAAAACTCTCTTATGTCAATCATCCTAATTAAAATTATACAAACCAAGAATAAAATTGCCAAGTGGATGCTCCA
This sequence comes from Picea sitchensis, assembly GCA_010110895.2. NCBI lineage: Eukaryota > Viridiplantae > Streptophyta > Pinopsida > Pinales > Pinaceae > Picea > Picea sitchensis. Next base: position 201,683 of record SNQJ01S0007413.1, on the reverse strand, counting down.
AGTGTTTTTCTCCAAGTATTCAAAGTGTTGCAATCAAGGTATCATAAAAATCAACAATTATTTGTAATTCTAAGTTGTCCTAATTGAGTGGGGAAATAATTTTTTGCAACTCCTCCCTTTTCAAATTTTGAAATTGAGGCTTCCAATTAAAATGGACCAATTATGTCATGTTCGATCGAAAAACTCTTGACTCGTAGAGACATTTGAATTTAATGGATTCATGAATTTCAAACTTTACAACAAAATTGACCTTAAAAGATTATGAATGCCTTACAAAATAATTATCACGAGTTTCCTTTCTTATTATTTTGAGTTGGTATGTCAAGATCCGTGAAGGATAATTTAAAAAATGATTTACCTCCTTGATTATATCTCTTTTCTTACCTTTTGTATTTGAGATTGCTTTAAATTAGTTTCTTTCTTTGCATGTTATTTCTTGATTATATTTGTCAAAAAAGGGTGATATAATCGAAATGCACTCACATTTTCATAAGGCACCCATAGTCACCATGACACACAGAAAGTTCCTTAGACCCACTTATTCAATTTTGGGTAAGTTTAGGACACTAGCCCAAAACTTCAATTTTATTTATGGGGTATTGTCCTCTTTATGACCACACTCCTAAAGCAAATTTATATAGGACATCTTTGAAAGAAATTTTGGATGGGACAAACATTTACAAAAGAGTTCAATTTCTCTTAATAACTATAGAAACACCTTATATCCCCACTACAATTTTGCAATGAAGACATTATATCTCCTTACAATAAAATGTTATATCTCATCACAAATTTATTTCACTATGAAAATGCATTCTTTTGAACACCAACCAAAAATATGATATTTCTATTTTAGTCATAGATGAACCTATCTAACCTTAAAAATTACTACCCTCAATATCTTGAAGCATTTCAGCCTTATGAAGAATATTTAACATTTTGATGCTTGGAACTTTCATCACAACAAATAAACTCATGCTCAATGTCAATAATACCTTTCATATTTATCTAATGAATACTGAGTGTTACCTTTGATATGTGTTGATCTAAAAGAATGTCTTACAGTCTTAAGGTCAACCTCACGAGGATATGAATCCTCTTGCATTTTTAGAGAGGTGGTACTCCTCTTTTTCTTATATTTCCAAGAAAATTAAATGAAACAAAACAAAGTCTAAGAAGGACCAAACTTAATATTTACATTCACATTCAAGGAAAGCAACACATAAGATTTGGGACCATGTGTTAAAAGAAACTCATATGTACAATATCTACAATGTGAATAGATAAGATGCATACAAAATATAAAATACTGATATATCCATCATAGCATTCATCATAACTTTTAACAATACCACAAATAGAGAGTACAAGAAATGGACCGCAAATAAAAGAGAGATTTAAAATTATATTTCAATAAAGCACCAAAAAATTATGATATATAAAACATTTGGTAACTCAATATTTTGGTCAAAGTCTTTGAAAATACAGCAATGTAATATCTCAAGTAGCTCTCTCGGAGTCTCAAAAATGATAATGAGTCTGTAAATACAAAGTAAATGTCTTTAAAGAAAGTAAAATGTGTTCTCCCTTCAAAGAGGACTAGGATTGGATCTCATGGACCGTAAAATGAAAAGACCTGGAAGATAAGAGAAGGACAACCAAGAATCAGCCTAAATCCCACAAAAAATTGAGTAGACAAAGGCAAGTTGATAAATTATTGTAGAGGAAATGGACAGAAGAAAAGATGAAGAGTAGAGTTTATGTTTGACTCATTGTGATGGAGAAATTTCATATCATTCACTCTCTTGCAGTTGGATCCTTTATAGACATCTGTTGTGGTTGAGGTGATATAATTTCTCTAACTTTTTCTTGATTTTATGGTTCATTAATTTCAATTAACGCCTTTTTCAACCATTCCTCAATGTGCTCTCTCAAAGGTGCCACGGTGATTTCATGTTTGGTTTTAATCTTGAATAAATTTCTTTTGAATTCCCTCGGGTCTAGTTTTGATTGATGTAATGTGTCATCCACCTCATCATTTATGTTGATATACCTAACCAACCATGTTTCAACTTCATCCTCAGGAAATTATATGGTTTCGGTAAATTCCTTAGCCCAAGCAACTTTTAATTCTTTAAGTTGTCCTATTAAATATTATTTGGTTAAGATCATGGTATCCATCAAAAAATTGGGACGATCTAATTCCTTGGTAAGACCCACAAGCTTAAGAAATAAATCACTCTTTTTATTCCTTAGGGCCTCAATTTCATTTAGAATTTCTCTCAACTCTTTAATTCTCCTTAAACAAATGGCATTAATTTTCTTCATTCGATAAGGTGAAGGAAGTTTGTGTTCCTTTCTCTAGGCTTCATTTAAACTGGAAACTTTAGCTGAAAATGTATTTACAATTTCCTTGAAAAATCCTTCATCATTCTCCAAATCTTTCTGCAGATATTCTTTGAAATTATCTATTGTAGAGGAAAAGCTAACAATATTTTGGGAAAGCTCCCAAATTTCCTGAATTATATCAACCCATTTTTGTATGGAATCACCAACATACTTTCTTACAGACTGCAATAAACTTGATGAGCCTTTGTATTTTGTACTTGTTTATGGGATATCCTCCAATTCAAGTATAGGTTGCATAGAAATTAAAGGTTCTGGTAACGATGGTGTTGGTACCAGAGCAACTTCTAATTATTTTACTCTTTTATTTATTTCCAAATTCTCTCTTTCCATTTTGTCAATTGATTGTTTTAATGCATCTCCAATAGCTCCATGAAAGTCTGCAATTTTAGATGGTGCTACTCCATCTAAGTAAATTGAAGATTTCCATCGTTCAAATGACTTTTTATTCTTGGTATTAAATATTTCTAACAATAACTTTTTGGTTTCACGATTTTAAGCCATGTGGTGCAGAGTGGCAGAATCCTTTTCAAATATCTTGGGATCCCGAATCATAATAGCATCAACTATTTCTCTCATCTCTAACAACCTTTGTGCAGACCAATCAGGTTCTTCAATGATTTCGTCCATGTCCATAGCATGGGTAATTTCCTAGTCTTTTGGTGTGTTTATTTCCACTGATGGCAGATTTCTTTTTCTTTTTGTAGGAGTGTGTGCAACATGTGTTTTCTCAAGGTTTTTCCTTGGTGGTTTTTATCTCCACTGTCACATGAACCTCCAACCGATGTTTTTCTAGTATCCATTCCACTGGTTTTTCTTTTCATTCTGGATGGAATGTTTCTTTGAGACATTGTCCGAGAGTTAGGGTTTTGATTTGTTGTTTATTTGTTGTGTTTTTTGTATCCCTCATTTGTTCTATTTACTTCTCCTATATTCTCTGAATTTTGGTAGGCTGCTAGCTCCTCGAGATCCAAATTATCCCTGCCACCTTCTTGGAATTTCTCAATTCTGATAAAGTGTGAAGCATACCCAACTAATTGCATATGTGTAGTGATTTTTCTATCTGGGTCAAAACCTTCGACAAGTTTGGCTTCCCTCAAACCCATTTTTTCATGATGTTCTGCCAACTTATTTAGGTGAGTTATGTATTTAACAATGCAATCCCCAATTTTCCATGGTAGGGGTATAAACTATTTTTTCCTTTTGTCATGGAAGAAATAGGCCCAAGTTTTGTATTTCCTGCATACTTCTCCAACAAACAATTTATCTGATGTATAAAATGGTAAGAGGAAAGGTTTCTCCTTACTCCCAAATACTCTGATTGCAGTGAATTATTTGGACAACTCATAAATCCATTTTTGAGTGAGGAAGGAAGTTGCTTCTAAGGATATCCTTGATGTCCTATGTCCAAATATTAACCTTTTGAATTATGAATTGAAATTGTTGTGGATTGGGTAAAAATCATATTGGGATTCATGTTTGTACAAAATTGAATACCACGGATAAACTGGCTCTAACTTAAAATCCACATGTTTTGTGCGAGACAAATCTTCAAAAATATGGCCATAAGCAATGGCAAAAATGAGGTAAGAATCCATATAGAATCTATGGGTCTTTTTGAGGTTATTCAACTGGAAATAAATTTCACTTGAAATGAGATAACCCCAATAGATGATATATTTTTCATGCAGGGCATAATGCATAGCATATATGACATTCTTGTTACAAACATAGTAGATTCCAATACGAGAATGCAGGCAAATAACCAAGAAAATTTTGTGTATGGGTATTTTAGCAAGTTTACCTAGATTCTAGAAGTACCAAGGTTCCAGGTTGGATCTTCCAAATAGTTTCTCAACAGTTTGTTCCATCCCTTATTCTTCTTCAAAAATTCTTCAACTTCCTTGCTCTTGAATCGCATAGTTGGCACAGGTAGTCGTAGAATTTTAGAAAATGTTGAGTGAGCTAAATAAATGGGTTGATGACCTTGCATTTGAATTATTCTTCATTCAAAAATGAATTTATCTTCACACCATTGAATGATCTTTTTCATATCAGTTACTTTTGTAACACATCCTGCTAATGCAATTCCTACGGTCCAAATTAGGTTCACCTTCTTCTCAGTTGGAGGAAGATTTTTGTAGTACTTGTATGCCCTGGACCAATGGAATTGTTGATCTTCATGACCAAGTGTGTTCAATGTATCTCCAAAAAATACTTCCTTCTTCGTACTTGACATCTTTTCTTCTTTTTACAAAGGTGGTGCTACTGTCGATACTTACAGGTTGTCATTTTTATTTAATTTAAATTCCACTGCGTACTGCCTTGGTAACTCAATCAGCCATAGATCAAGCTTCAAATCTCATCAACTGTCATGGGACTTGGATTTATTACAACCCTTAATCAATGCATTGTTCATTAATAATGACATTATATTTTTACGAGTGATGGATGATGTTGAAAGGGTAATTAATTTGATGGGAAATGGTGATGTGATGGTATGATAAATGGAAAGTGTTAAGTATGGAGGTGTAAAATGATGTATGGAAATGTTACGGAAATGTGGACTTGCATGTTTGAGAGGTTGCTGGATTAAATGCTTGTGAAACAATCTTTGGGAAAGGGAAACGATGACCACATTAAGATTTTTGAATGAGGTTAAGTGTTGGGAGAAATGCGGACTTGCGAGGTTGTAGACTTACGAGTCATATTGATGAGGGGTAAGGAGATTCGCTCTGCAATGAGAAATATGACTAAGTGTGAAAAAAGAAGTGAACAATGGAAAGTGGATGCGAACCTATGGATTTGTGGAGGTGGAAACTTAGGAAAGGATTTAGGGATGGCACGTGGCTCTGCATCCACAATGCTTGAATTTTTACTAAGTACCAAAAGAAAATGAAAAAGGAAAAGAAGTAAGTGTCTTTTTGAGTGCGAGGTTGTGGACCTGAGTAGTTCAAAAAATATTTAAGCATCGTTATGCAACTCCGCATTCACATCATTTGAAAACTGATTAAGTGCTTCGGGTTTTTTTTATGTAAGAGAATAAAAGTAAAGAAAAGTAAGATAAGAAAAATGTAAAAGAAATCCTAAGAGTGGTTGAATGACAATACTAGACTGGTCAAAAATATGGATCAACATCTGGCTCCAATTGTGGGACAGTGACCCCCTGTGGGTTGCTGAGAACCCAAAATCATGTTCCATTGGGCTATGGAGTCCAATAAAACAAAAACAAAAATGTACAGAAGAAAAGAAAAATCGTATACAAGGTTTATTGGATGTTGGGTAATCAACAAAGGAAATGCTTCAGATATTTCCCATTGACAAGAAATGGATGAATTGTACCATTCACATCTTTGAGGATGTATGAAATACGACCATTTATTCTTTCAATTTGGTATGGGTCGATCCACATAGCTTCAAAACTTATGTGAGATGATGGATTTTCTTTTGCTTTGTTCCATAGCAAAACTAATTGGTCTTTTTGAATGCAACGTTCCTTTCCAAATGAATACATGATGGATGACGGATTAGCCTATACACTCTCCCTATAGGCTATAATCAATGAGAAAGGGGAGACTATGGAGATTAATTGATGTCACTAGATTATTAAATCTAAATTATAAATGTGACATTAGTTAATTAAAATAAAAAGCTTATAAAGTGACTTTTTAATTAATTGAGATAATAACCTTAGAGTCACTTTAATAATTTAAGTGATTCTCATGAGAGGTGTATAAAAGGAAATGAGGGGGCCTCTCTCTCTCATTATGCATGTTATGTTTTTGAGTTGAGATCAAGGAGAACTCAAGGAACTTGGAGACTTAGGGTTTGGAGTAAACTCGTAGATCTAGTTTCAGTGGTGAAAGATCCACTCTAGATAGAGAGTTTGGTTTTAGTGGGGAGATCTCACTCTAGCCAAATATTCTATAGCTACCATTCTACATGTATTCTTTTACATGAATTGGAGTTACCATTGCATTTTGTTGGTGTCATGAATCTATTGTGGCGGGGAGAAATATTTTTTGGATGGCTCACTCTTAGTATGCCATCTACGTATTCAAGCCAGATCTTATATGATATCGTGAGAGCGTGAAGTATACTCACTAGGGAGACTCTTGTGGAGATTTGGGCCCCATTCTATCAAAAAATCTATTGGTATTTCAGCTTGGGCAATTTTATGGAGAGCATGACGAATTGATGGTTGAAGAGGCACATTACAGTGGCAGTTATCATTCTACTTTGAGAGGAGGATATTTGTCACCACTTCCTTACATTTTGGATCCTTTATAGGCCAATAAAGTGGTTGTTGTATTACTTGAATCAGATATGGAAATTACTTAAGTGGGAAGCCATATATAATAAATAAATAAGCAAGGATTCTTTGAGGTGTGTTTTTTTTTTCAAGTTATGCTCTTGGTATCTTTTATTGTATTCATTGGAATGTATGTTGTGAGTGTTCTTACTATTATGAATCAGTATAATTAGGAAAACATGCTTAAATATGCAATCTACAACCAATGCATGTAAATTGTTTGACAAAAAACTTCAACAAGAACCTACAACAAATTCCAACCAGCAATCTTAAACTTATAACAGCAGTGAGAAATGGGTTTGGACATCAAGGATAAAGTGTGTGATTAACATCCCCTATCACCCAAGAAACTAAAATATATAGCATCAACAAGGAAAGTGGAAAATTGTGGGTTTCATTCTAATTGTTTGTCAAAATGTCTCAATGAGATAGGTTGTCAGAACATAATAGCAAGCAAACATTTATAACATCAATCACTTAGAGGGTTCTAGGGAGGTTGGAACCTACCCATTTGGCCTCCTAAAAATATTAGTGGACTACGTTGGAAGTTAGGGAAGCAAGAGAATTGAATATCACAAGGATTTATAGCATATCGTAAAAGTGTTTGACAAAAGTTCTCAATCACTAGATCTTATTTTTATATCAGATTTGGTTGGGGACATTACGGGGTTGTGGGGTTGTTGGCTTAAACACTCGTGAAACAATATTTGGGAAAGGGTGACAATGACCACATTGATATTCAAAAATAAGGTTAAGTGTTGGGAGAAATGCGGACTTACGGGGTTGCGAAGTTACGAGTCATACTGATGAGGAATAAGGAGATTCACTCCACAATGAGAAATGTGGCTAAGTATGAAAAAAGAAGTGAACAATGGAAAGTGGATGCAGACCTAAGGCTTTGCAGAGGTGGAAACTTAGGAAATGATTTAGGGATGGCATGTGGCTCTGCATCCACATTGCTTGAATTTTTACTAAGTACCAAAAGAAAATGAAAAATTAAAAGAAGTAAGAGTCTTGGTGAGTGCAAGGTTGTGAACCTGAGTAGTTCAAAAAATATTTAAGAATTGTTATGCAGTCCTGCATCCACATCATTTGAACTAATTATTAAGTGCTTGGGGGTTTTTTAATGTAAGAGAAGAAAAGTAAATAAAAATAAGATAAGAAAAATGTAAAACAAATCCTAAGAGTGGTTGAATGACAATACTAGACCGGTTAAAAATATGGATCAACATATGGCTCCAACCATGGGACAGTGACCCCTTGTGGGTTGCTGAGAACCCAGAATCACGTTCCATTGGGATATGGAGTTCAGTAAAACAAAAACAAAAATGTACAGAAGAAAAGAAAAAACTATATACAAGGTTTCTTGGTTGTTGGATCATCGACAAAAGAAATGCTTCAGATATTTCCCATTGACAAGAAACGGTTGAATTGTACCATTCATATCTTTGAGGATATATGAATTACGACCATTTATTCTTTCAATTTGGTATGGGTCGATCCACAGAGAAAAACTAATTGGTCTTTTTAAAAATCCTTTGCAGTTGTAATTTTATCAAAATACTTCTTGATTGTTTCTTACCTTTTTTTCATTGTTAATATTGCCTACTCTCTTTGTTCTTCGAGTTGTAAAAGTTCATTATGTCTTCTCTGCATTGGTGATTGTTCCTCATATTCATCATTAACAACTAGTTCTAATGCATCTGGTTCCATGTGCAAAGGTAATCTTGCCTATTTTCCATATACCAAAGTAGAAGGAGAATGTACAGTTCCCTTTTTTGGAGTAAGTCGACTTGTCCAAAGTGCATCTATCAATTTATTATGCCAATTCTTGTGGTTAGCCTCAATAGTTTTCTTGATAATCTGAATCAATGTCTTGTTTGTAGATTCTGCCATACCATTTTCTTGTGGGTAGTAATTGGAATTCTGAACCATGATTATTCCATCCTCGCCATACAAATTTGTGAATTTAGACCCAACAAATATTGAACCATTGTTAGTTATGAATTTTTCTGGCATGTCAAATCTAGATAATATGTTTTCTTTGACAAAGTGGATCAAGTGGTCAGAATATGCATTTATTAAAGTTGTTGTTTCTTTCCATTTCGTGAAATAATCAGTTTTTGTAACAATATATGAATGTCCTTTGCTAGATTTGTGGTTTATTGGACCAATCACGTCTAGAACCCATTGAATGAATGGTTTCTCTACCATCGATGATTGTAAGGGCATAGAAGCCCTCTTCATTTTTCCTGAAAAGGTTTGAAATGGAATGCATTTTCGAATGAATTCATAGGAGTCTTTAAATATCGTTGGCCAGTAGAAAACAGATCAGATGATTTTATGGGTTGTCGACACTAGTGAAAAGTGTCCTCTACATATTCCCTGGTGGGATTCTTGTATTACTTTTATGGATTTAATGTGATCCAAACATCTTAATAATATACCATCAAGATTTCTCCTGAACAATACTCTTGACACTAGAACATAATTGTTTGTTTTCATTTTCAAAAAATTTCTTTCCTTTGAAGACATTTATGGGGGGAATTGGCATGATTTCAAATAGAAAATGATATCCCTATACCATTCAAAGTTCTCTAAACTTTTTCCTTTAATTACAATATTAAATTCATCAGTAGAAGAAGTATTTACAGCTTCAATTCTTGTCATGTATTTACATAAACCTTGTCCTCTGACAACCTTTATTGGGTTAATCTCTATGTCATATTATTGAAGCTTTGCAAACCAATTAGCCCATCTTCTTTCTTTGAGTTGTTGGTTTATCAACATCTTAATTGGAGAATTTGGAACATAAGAAATAACATGATTTGAAATAATATACGTCCTAAAATCGGCAGTTTCCTTTACAAGTGAAAGAGCTTGTTTTTCAACAGGTGAATAATTCAATTCATAATCATGTAACGTTTTACTCTTAAAAGCAATTGGAAATTCCTCTTGTTTCTATTTTTTTTGGGTGAGAATCAGAGAAATGGTTTCATTTGAGGCAAATGAATACAATATGAATTCTTTATCAAAATCAGGACTCTCAAGGACTGGAGCAGTAGTAATGACAAGCTTAATTTTTGTGAATGCTTTCTGAATTTATGGTGTCCACTCAAATTCTTGGTCTTTCTTTAGTAGTTTGTTGATGGGTTTAAAAATGGAAGCATATTCAAGGACAAACCTTCTTACAAAATTAATCTTCCCAAAGAAGGACTGCACTCCATTTTTTTAGGTCGGGGGGTTCATATCATTTATCACTTTGATTCTTTCAAGATCTATGTATACCCCTTCCTTAATCACAACATGGCCTAACATCTTTCCTTCTATTACAACAAATAAACATTTCTTTGGATTCAATAATATTTCATATATTCTACACTTCTTGAATATATGTCTAAGATGTATGAGGTGTATCTCTCTTGATTTTGAGTAGACAGTTAAATCATCTTGATAGTCAGCCATGAATTTTCCTATAAATATTTAAAAGCACGATCCATGGCTCTCTAGAAAGTAGCACCTACATTTTTTTAATCTGAATGGCATTCTGATATAGGCATATGTTCCCCAAGGGGTTACAAATGTTTTTTTTGTCATATCCTCCTCTGCTACAATAACCTAATTATATCATGAAAACCCATCTAACATTGAAATTAATGCAGACCATATGACTTGTTGAAGAAATATTTCCATGTTTGGTAACAAGTAACTATCCTTTATACCGACTTTATTAAGATCTCTAAAATCAATACATAAGCAGATCTCACCAGTTTTCTTCCTAACAACTACTAGGTTTGAAATCCAATCTGAATGCCTCATGGGAGCAATTATGCATGTCTTCTCTAATTTCTCGATTTCTATTTTACCAAAGGCTTTATCTTGGGGTTAATTATTCTCAATTTTTGTTTGAAAGTATTAGCCCCCTCTTTCAGAGGTATGATATGTTGGAATATTGATTTATCGTATTCCTTTAAGTCATCATAATTCCATGAAAACACATCTTGAAATTCTTTGAAAAGCTAAGTGTACATGTTCCTTTCTTCTTTAGTACATCCAGTACCGAAGTTTATATATGTTGGTTATTTAGGAATGCCAATGTTTATCTTATATGTTTCTTGAACTTTTCTAACAGAAGGTTCTTCAAGTGGTTTTGAAATTTTAGTTTGGTCATCTCTCATAAAGATGGATTCCAGACTAACATATTTCTTTGGAGCAGGTTTTCTGATTTTCTCTTGAATTTCTTATTGCAAATTCTGACCTTCTTCTGAGTCTTTTCAATTATGGTATCATCATCTGTGAAAAAATTTACCACATGTTCATCATTCTCAAAAACTTGTAAGTGTTCTTGATTATCTAGGACCGATGGTCGAAAAATAGTCTTCACATGATAAGTGCCTTCTTGTTGCAAATCTCATCTTTTAAACAAGGATGCAGTGACTGCTAATGCATCATATTTTTAATTATTTTCTTTGGGTATAAATGATATGTTGAAATATTTGAAAGATTCCATGAGCTTTGTCACTCTTTTAACATAACATTTCAATTTTCCCTTTTTGGTTTTATATTTCCTTTGATATGATTTATAATCAATTCAGAATCAGCGGTTACTACTAAGTGTTCAACTTTCATTTGAATGGAAATGATCATTCCTTGGATTAATGCTTCATATTCAGCTTCAGTATTAGTGCATGGAAATTCAAGTCTTATGGCATGAGGATAAATAGTATATTGTGGGCTTTTGAAAATAATTCCAGCTCCATTTCCTGACTTAGACCATGCACCATCAAAAGACATTTTCCAGTATCCTTGAAAAGAGTCTTGTTCTTTTATCTATTCTTGAGTGCATATCTGTTCTGAATCAAAGACGATATAGTTTCCCATTCTAGCATCAAGATAATTTCTCATCAATTCATTTTCCTTTCTTTTGAAAGAAAAAGGTTTTCTTATTTCTCTGGGGACCCTTACCATCATTCCATCTTTATTCGAGAGCATCATACATCTTCCGTCATTCATGATGTACCCCCCAATCATTGAGGACCAATCCCTTCCCAGAACAACTCCATATGTTAGATACAAGTATACTACTACAATAGTGAAAACCGTGGTGATATGAGGAAATGCACTTATCCAGGCACAAAAATCTTTAATCTCTCCATAAGCTGGAAATTTTCTTGATTCAATAGCATAAATTCTTTCACCAGTTTCATAATGTCTAGTACATTCCATTATGAGTGCTTGCATCATTGATAAAGGCATAATGTTATTAGTATCTCCACTGTCAATCAAACAATTGTGCAGAACGACTTCATGGTTCTCTATGGTTGTGTAAAATGGTGGAACCTTTGGTTTAGGTTTAGTTGAGGAATAGTTTTGTTGTCGCTTTGAGTTCATTACTACAAATTCCATTCTTGTATCTGAATCATCAAATATTTTCAACAAGTTCTCTCTTTGTTGTGGAATCTTAATGATTTCCATAAAGGGAAAAGTGATTTTGATTTTTGAAAGATCATCCATTATGTTATATGTCATTTTTTGTGGATTCTTTGTCTGATTAGCAACAGGTGGTTTCTTCTTCATTTCCACTTGACTTGACTTCACTTAGTAATTTATTTTTCTGGATCCTCTTTTGCTTTGACTTTGTTTATTTGTGCCCTTGTCTAGACGACATTGTCTTGCAATATATCATTTTCATATTTTTCATTGAAAATATAAAATGGTTCCAATTCATCATTTTGTACTAATTCTAGACCATCATTTTGCAACATGTTTGACTCCATGTCAAGGTCTTCAAAACTTTCTTCAATAGCAATTTTGTCTAACTCAATGGAATTTGGGTTTGGGATCCTCGGTGCTCTTGTACTTCTATGTTCTTCATTCCTTTTCATTTCTTTCTCTTTGATCCTAAGAAGGATTTATTCTTTGTTCTTGTACAGGAACTCTGACATCTTGGTCTTCTTAAGGAAGTAGGTTGGTAGCTTGTCTTAACCTTGTCGGTTCATTTTTCATTTTCTGAATTGTCCTATTCATCTGAGCTATCTCAATTTTTTGCTTGGTTTCTTGGGCTTTGGCTGGATCATTTTTTACGTCTGGGATAACACCCTGAAATATTCCACCAATTCCTCGTTTTTCAACATTCCTTGAGCCCGAAGCTCTTTGGTTTACTATGGTTAAGTTAGTTATTTCTCTTTGAACTTTTCTGACGACAATTTCAAGATCGACATTTGTTTATATCATAATTTATTCCATCCCAATTGCTTTGTGCATAGCTCCATCCAAATTGTTTATTTGATTAGCCCTGATAGCATATTTTACATTTGTTGGCATAAGATTCTTATAAAAGACAAGTATAATTGGGTTGTTTGGTCTTTGATCTTCAGGGATTTGATTTAGAGCCTTGTAAAACTGCAAATTGAAATCTCATATCCTTTCACCTTTCTTCAAATGGATTTGAGAGAACTAAGTTAATAAGGTATGGTACACGAACGAAGGTGCATACATGGTCATAATGATCCAAGCGGAAATCGATGGACACCCACCTATTCCGCTATCTCAAAATAGGGGTTTCCACCTCGGCATATTTTCTACATCTTTTTGGGTCATAAACTTCTGGGACCATTTTGAGGCCCTAAACAGTGTTTTTTGGTCCCTCCAAAGTCACATTGTAGGCTTTAGTCATAGTGTGATAAAAAAATGTGTATTCCTTAGATATACATCAAGCTCTCGTGCACCCCAAACAGATATCATATGCAAAATTTACGCCCTTGGGAAGTTGACGTACCAACTTACCCCATCGGGGCCCACATGAATTTTGGTGTTTCATCTTCTGGGGTTAGGGTTTTGGATTTTCTTCATGTTAAAAAGGCCTAAAAAGCCTCATTGTACACATCATCATCTTCTTGTGAAAGAGTGTATCCATCACATCTCTTCTTGGAGATAAACTACCACCATTCTAGTGAGTCATTCACTCTGTAATTTTACAGTTTCTGTATAGTTCTCCCATTAATAAAAATTATGCATTATTGTATCTCTGTGTTTATTGAAATATCTTTGTATATTTCATTTTTATATCTCTGCTTTCATTTCATTCTAAAAATAATCTAGATCAGTGGTATCAGAGCAGGCTACTCCTTGTCATTTTTTAGTGCATGTCCCTGACGAGGTTAGGGTATACAAAGTTGGGTCTTTATCTAGTTTCCCTTGAGGACAACCACTCTCGCCAGTCCAAAAAGCCTCCCATAGTGGAATAGAATATGAATGAGGGAGCATAAGATCTCATCAAGTTGTTTCTCGTGGAAGCCCTTGTGCAACAGAGGAACGAGATGTTGGAGACTTTTCCCCAAATCCTTCAACAATTGCCAACAATAACATGTGTGTCTTCATTAAGCAATTTCTTTGGATATGCTACTCCATTCAAGGTACAAGTCAACTTTGATATCCTCATATTTGAAGGTCTGATCAATGTGGATGGTTTGGAAAAATGTTTAAATTTTCTAGAAGGTTATTTCTCTCTTCACAATTTTTTCAAAAGAGAAAAGATCACCTTTGCTCTCCTTAAGGCTCTCCCCCATGTCAAACATTGGTGGGAAACTTACTAGGAGAAAAAATCCACAGAGGAATTTGGAATATTTGGGTCGATCCCACTAGGGATTTTTTATGGATACGGTCAAGGACAAATATTACCTTGTGGGAAACTATGATGAATAGTGAATGAGATGGACCATGCTACATCAAAAGCAGGACCAAACAGTGTCAGATTTGACAAATACCTTCCATACCTTGTGCACCAAGATGGGTATCAAAGACTTTGAGTGACATCCAGTTCTAAAATACCATGGGGCTCTACACAGGTACATCTAAACCAAAATGGAGTTTCTGGACATCTTATCACTGGGAGCCACTTATATATATGTTGTCAAATCGAGCAGAAATTTAAGCAGCAGAACAAGCGGGAATTTGGTTCTACAAATCCACAACAACCAAAGAATGGTAAAGGTAGCCCTAACTCATAGAATATTCAACCTCAAGACAACTAGTCCAAGCCACAAAAAAATAAGGGTAATGGGAAGACGAAGAAGGACACTGGGAAGTGGTGAGACTTCCACAAAATCCCTTGGCACAACACCGATGAATGTTGCTTGAAAAAGTTATTGGTGGTTGATATCAAATAAAAAGAGTCGATCCCCAACTCAAAATATGATTCAGACAATAATAAAAGGAGACATATAATTGATTCAGAATCTACTGCTACTGTCTCGACCGCAACAATCCAACCAAAAGAAACATAGGATCCTGAGGAGTGGGAGCATCTTTTCCATTTTCATATGTGGGTGAAGGGGGAATCATTGTGTTTTATTGTTGATAGCAGAATCCAAAAGAACCTCATCTCAGTAGAGGTCGTCAAGCAGTTGGATTTGTTGACAACACCACACCCGTATCCATACAACATCGGATGTATCTACTAGGGATGAGATCTTTGTGTCATCCAATAGTGTCGCTTGTCATACGACATCAAGCCCTTCAAGGATTAGGTACTGTGTGATGTTTCCCCACTAGAAGTATGTGATTTTCAGTTAGTCCAGCCATATATCTGGAGGTGCCACGTTGTTTATGAGTCTTGATCTCGTAGCATCATTGTTACTCTAGGGGGTCATCCCTATAGGATACTAGAGGTAGTTCTAACTATTGTACCGAAAAAACAATGCCGCAAAGTAATCTATCATACCGCAAATTTTAGACTCTTCACAACCTAGTCAGAAGAGAAGGAAACTGCAACTACTATAGCCTCGACCCAAGACACTTTTATCCAGCAGAAGCATATCAAAAAGATTGTAGAAGAGCACCAAGATATTCCTACTACACCTATGGGGGTACCTCCACACTGCCCAATCAAACCCAGTTATGATAAATCCATTCATGTTCTTCATGTTGCATATTCACAGACAGATTCCTCCCACACTTCGGCATATCATGTAGCCAGATTGGTTAAACATATCCATCCCCTCCAACAATAGGTTCATAACAGCCTTCAACAAGCTAAGTAGGATAGTTTCTTCAGTAAGGCAAGTAGCTCACCAAGATTCAGATTTAGCAAAAGCTTCCCTGGGGACTTCACACAATAGAGACCATTTCTTCCTAAGGAGGGAGGATTGATCTAGGAAGAATTCGGTGGCCACCCACCTATTTCAATGGCTCAAAATAGGGGTTTCCACCTTGGTATTTTTTCTACAGCTTTCGGGTCCTACACTTCCAAATTCATTTTGAGGCCCTAAATAACATTTTTTGGGCCCACCACAATCATAGTATAGGATTTGGCCAAAGTGTGATAGAAAAATGTGTAGTCCTCAGATAGAACTTTCAAAAGAGCTAGCGTGCACCCAAAACGGAGATCGTATGCAAAATTTACGCCCTTGGGAAGTTGACATACCAACTTACCCCATCGGTGCCCACATGAATTTTGGTGTTTCATCTTCTGGGGTTAGGGTTTTGGATTTTCTTCATGTTAAAAATGCCTCTAGAGACTTATTGTAAACATCATCATATTCTTGTGAATGAGCATAGCCATAACATCTCTTCTCAGAGATAATCTACCACCATTATAGTGAGTCATTCATTCTATAAGTTTATAGTTTTTGTACAGTTATCTCATTAATAAAAATCGTGCATTATTGTATCTATGTGTTTATTGCAATATCTATGTATATTTCATTGTTATATATCCACTTTCTTTTTGTTCTAAAAATAATCCGGATCACATAAACATAGTTTCTATATCATTGAAAGACACAATTGACCAGGATGGAAGGGACATATACCATTCATGAGCTAGACCAATCAATGTTTGCAAAAAAAATCTCACCATTACATTCTTGTGTTCTACTAGATGCAATTCACACATAGATAAAAATTGTTTTGTGGGTCTTTTTGGGTCCATTATTCTTTCTCCTGAAAATACTGGTAAGGCTCCTTGTGGGAGAGTGGGTAATAGATGTTGTTCACCAAAAAGGTTAAGGTGGGTATTTCTCAGCCTTCTTAGTGGGATTCTATATCTTTCTCGATGCTCAGGAATTTCATTTCTTCTTTCTTCTCGATTTTCATGAATTTCATTTCTTCTTTCTTCTCGATTTTCATGAATTTCATTTCTTCTTTCTTCTCAATTTCCAGGAACTTCATTTCTTCTTTCTTATCTATCTCCCATCTCTTGAATTTCTATTATTTCAATTTCATAATTGTCTCCAACTTCAATATTTTGAAGTTGTTTAGTTTTACTTCTTTTTATTGGTCCTCTATATATCTCTAGACATTTTCTCAGTTTCCAACCCTTTGTATTTGTCTTCTTGCGATCTCTTTTTATTCTTCACGAGCCAGGGTTTCCCAAGAATTTCCTAATTCTGCTCTAGTCCTAGCTATTTTTATTTCCAGGTTATACAATTCATGAAATATGATCTAATGATTTCCAAGACCAATTTGCAAATTTGGTTGATTCGGGTTAGGTTGAGTCATAAATTCTAGTCTGTGCAAAACAACCTTTTTCTCTCCTTGGTATGGTCACCAAAATGTTGATCTAAAAGACTATCTTACACTCTTAAGGTCAACCTCATGAGCATATGAATCCCCCTTCATTTTTAGAGAGGTGGTGATACTCTTGTTCTTATATTTCCAAGAAAATAAAATGAAACAAAACAAAGTTTGAGAAGGACCAGACTTAATATTTACATTCACATTCAAGGAAAATAGCACCTGAGATTTGGGACTAGGTGTTAAAAGAAACTCATATGTACAATNGAAGTTGTTTAGTTTTACTTCTTTTTATTGGTCCTCTATATATCTCTAGACATTTTCTCAGTTTCCAACCCTTTGTATTTGTCTTCTTGCGATCTCTTTTTATTCTTCACGAGCCAGGGTTTCCCAAGAATTTCCTAATTCTGCTCTAGTCCTAGCTATTTTTATTTCCAGGTTATACAATTCATGAAATATGATCTAATGATTTCCAAGACCAATTTGCAAATTTGGTTGATTCGGGTTAGGTTGAGTCATAAATTCTAGTCTGTGCAAAACAACCTTTTTCTCTCCTTGGTATGGTCACCAAAATGTTGATCTAAAAGACTATCTTACACTCTTAAGGTCAACCTCATGAGCATATGAATCCCCCTTCATTTTTAGAGAGGTGGTGATACTCTTGTTCTTATATTTCCAAGAAAATAAAATGAAACAAAACAAAGTTTGAGAAGGACCAGACTTAATATTTACATTCACATTCAAGGAAAATAGCACCTGAGATTTGGGACTAGGTGTTAAAAGAAACTCATATGTACAATGTCTACAATGTGAATAGATAACATGCATACATAATATAAAATATTGATATATCCATCACAACATTTTGTTATCACATGAAGTTGTCATGGGTCAATTTCACCCTTAGGTTTTTTAAATTTTTATCCATTAGTCTTTTTAAGTTTGATTTTGATTTTCTCCTTATGGTTTTCTTAGGTTAGCTCAAAATAAATGAAAGATTGGAGGTTGGCCCATACATTTGACCCACACCTATGGTTTATACCCTTGGTCCATTTCCTTTGGTTTATATCCTTGGTTATGTTGGAGTTACTTCACACACACCTAGGATTTATTTTTCCTAAGTTTTTTCCTTGCTTATTAGTCATTATTCAGTCTCCTATATTTTAGGAAGAATATTCCTCTAGGGAGAATATTCTCTTCAGTTTTCACTTCAGTTTGATCGGTTGAGTGGAGTCTAGATGCTACATTGGGATTATCACAATGCATCTTTGGGATCATCACCAATTAATGCGCATTGTCCTTGGGATCATCACCAGATTAATGAATTACTCATGATTCCCCAATCTCCTCCTCACTTCACTATGTTTTATTCAGTTAATTGAAGACTAATAGACTAGTTAACTTAGACTAGGTGGCATTTCACTCCCATAACTTTCTGAGAGACTGAACTAGGTGGCAGTTTACTCCCGTAACTATTGGTGTGTGTCCAAATCACTATAGACCACCACTATGGCACATTAGTTACTCATGTAGACTATATCTATTGTAAATTATTCACTATTTGAGAGTGGAATACGGTTAATGAGAATTCTTCCATTCTTTCTCTCCTTCTTCTTCTTTCTTAATTTCTCTCTGCAAATGTGTGTAGTATTTTCTAGCTAGATATATTCTATGCAGGTTCAACACATTTACAGGTTCATCACATGATTAGACAACCATCACTATCATCCCCATGCCACCACTATCCTGACATGTCACTACCTCCACTATGTGCTTAAACCCCTCCACTATGTCCCTATACCTGTTAGGAGGTCAAATCAAACTCCTTCTAGTACACTGCCAACTCATCAAGAGTTTTCGTAGTGCATATTGAGTACAAATTTCCTCTTTAATTATTATTACATTTATGAATCTGGTGTCATGTTGATCTCATTTTTTTCAACATCCATGTTTCTAAACAGGAATAATTGAGATTTGGTCATTAAATCTGTCTAACTATTTTATCAAAGTTTGAATTCTTCTCCTAGCTCGGCTCTACAAAAACTCCTAGTCCAGACAGGAATTATGGATTATGCTACAGACTGGCTGACAGAGGTGAATTGAAGTTTGGAATGGTTGTAGGTGATTTCATGTTTTTTGAAGCACATCTATAGTCGAGCCACAGTGTCCAGGTATTCCTTGAGTCATCTAAGCTCTGTTGAAGATCATTTTAAGGCTCTGTTAAATTTTCATAGCACCTGGCACTGTGAATTTTGGTTCCCTTTATCAATTGGCCTCTTTACCTCTGCTATCACTAAACTATCATCTATCTATAGTATTTTCATCCTCTTCCACTGCAATTGAACAAACCTTGCTATCAGAGTTGTCATGCCTATCTACTGCTTGGCCCTTGTTGTCTACGCTACAGAAACTACTACAAATTGCACTACAGATCCTCTGTTCTAGCGCTACGAACTATGCATCAAACTCAATATCATCATCCTCTGCTCATATAGCCTGTATTATCTTTTTTCCTTTATAGTTTCATTTGATATTTCCCATTTAAAGTCTGTTTACATTGAAAATCTTAGGAGCCTTTCTATTAAAATGATGATGACCCTGCATGGTGGCTTAATGTTAGCTTAAAAACCTTGACAGTGTTTCCTCCTTGCATATCCTTTCTATGAAGGGTGTTCTTCCTCTTCTTAAGCCATCAAATTGCTCTTTCATTAGCTCAAAAGTCAAATTGAAGAAAAACCATGAAGCCTTAAAGAAGCCAGTTTTAAAAATACCATCATTCAAACCCTAAAGACCTCTGTCCTTGTTTGGCCTCCCATACATCTCAGATCATTGTAGTGTCATGTCTCCTATTTATAGAAAATGGATACACCTCAACAGAAGAAGTCTCACAAGGGAGGGATTTCAGTCAGGACTGAGCCTTATGATATGTACTTGTTTGATGTTGAACCTTTGATCAGAGAGGTCTTCCAGAGGGTTGGTTGCCTAAATTTATGTCAGAATATGTAGAGGGGACACCCTGAGGTAGCCAGGGAGTTTTCCTTAAAATTTGATGGCACTAAAACAAAGGTGTGAACCCTTGAAATGGAAGTATCTAAGGCCACCATTGCAGCAGCCACTGAGATACCCAACACTGGTGAAAGGTGGTTCAAATCTGTGACTCTTAATGCAGCCTTTTCTAAAGAGTTCCTCAAACTAGAACATCGGGGAGATAATCTATCTAAGGGAGTGCCTAGGAGCCACTTGGTTGAGGGTTTTGACAAGATGTTGAAATTCATCCAGAGATATTTTACCTCTAAGGGAAGATTCAATATGATCTACCAGTATCACATTAGGATTTTTTTGCACTTCACAGGAAAGGACTTAATGAACATCCCTTTCTATCTATTTAGGAGTATGGGAAAAATGTTTGACAGGGTCCAATTCAAGTCGAAGGATGTGGACACCATTTTTTTCCACTCAAGGATGATTAGGATGCTTGTTATGGAGGAATTGAATAAAAGAAACATAGCTTGGGAGAAATTCATTGCTTCTGCAATTCTGCAACTAAATGTATCCCCTACTCCTCAATCCAAGATGCAGATCCCTTTGCCAACTGATAGTGTTTCCCACACATAAAAAAGAAAAAATTGAAAGGACAAACATATTGCCAAATATAAGGAGACTCCTAAAGAAGTTGAAGAAGAAGAAGGGGGAGCCCATCACTCTCCACAAAGGGAACTTTCACCTCATCATGCACCTTAACTAGAAGAAGTTCCCTCAACTAAAAATACAACCAAAAAGAGGAAAAAGTTACACTTTCTTGTTGAACAACTGGGGGGGGGTGAATCAGTTGTCATTGTGCTTAAACAATTATGATTCTTTTATAATATTTACAAGGCACTCAATGATGATCACAATAATGCAGGGAAATGAACAATGGAACAGTCAACATCAGTCACATATATGAGAAACATAGAGATAGATATTTCCCAAGGAAACCCATACAGGGTAAAAACCTCTTCTTCTTTATATGATAAGTATTATTTACATTCTTTACATTATCATACATTTGAGAACTAACTCATTGTGAGGCTACAACCTCTGTTTTGCAAGCTGCAACTTGTTGAGAGCACCAACTCTCTGTTTATCTCTATCACCCACTAGAAGGAAGCACCAACTCCCTGGTTTCTCTAGCACCAACTAGAAGGAAGCACCAACTCCCTGTGTTCAAGCTCCCACTTGAACCTATGAGGACACCAGTCCTCCCTAGCACCTCCCAACCTCCCTGAATTATGAATATGAAATATTTAATCCTATTACAGTGATATAGTGTTAAAATAACAACTTACCAGTCTCATCACTATTCTGCAAGATTTTGCTACTCAGACTTCCTCGCTGTCTTCCAGCATGCATCCGCTACCCATTATGTTCTTATGCTTTTATGCTCTGTGCGCCATGTCCATTCGCTGCACAGTTCTTCTTCTGTTCTTTTCATCTGCTGCACTATGATCCTTCTTCATGCATGAATCACCTTCAACAACATCCACAACAATCCCCGCAAAAACAACAACTCCATCTCTTCTCTGTACTGTGTATTTATAACTTTTGTGCACCTTGTGCGTGCAATGTGCGCAATCCCTCTGCATACTCACACCGTGTTGATATCCTCCGCAACTCGAGTGCTCTGTCTGATCATCATCATGACTCTTGATCCAGGTGGATATTGGTGGCCACCCACCTTTTCCAACTGGCTCAAAAAAACTTTATGGCAATTTTGGCAATTTACTATTTTTAGTAGGTTTTAACTTTCGGGGCCATTTTGAGGGCCTAAATGAAGGTTTTTAGAGATAGAGGTTCTCAATGATATCTGAAGGCATGATTGAGCCCCAAAAATTAATCTCCTCGACGATACCTTTCCAACGATCTATCACACGCCTAAAACGGAGATCGTATGCAAAAGTTACGACCCCGGGAAGTTGATGCACCAACTTACCCAAACGGGGCCCA
>SNQJ01S0007413.1:167228-179454 GCA_010110895.2 Picea sitchensis | reverse complement strand
TTTCCTCTATCTGTTTCTTCCTTCATTTCTACGTCTCTTGTCAGTGCTTCCCCTCTTCCCCCATGCACGCAAGGAAGTTTATCTGTCTAAGGCCATTGTGATTACACATTTATTATATATTAATATCTTAATGGAAGTATATAATGATTTGATATACCTATCTATAGGTCCCTTCAGGAACTCTTACTCTACTACGCTGTAATACTTTGTAGTATCTACTCCAAATTATGTGATAAATCCTGCAACAATGTTGTCTAACCAGAAATCTACTGGACGCGTAAATTTATTGTCAACTTGTTGTAACTGAGCGATATCCATAGGATTCCACTCTATCTATATGATTTGATTTGTAGGGTGGTTGTCTTTCAACATCAATATCCACTCCTGCAACACATGAGGGAAATCACAGAAAAATACTTCATGCAAGTCATTGAATACATACTTGTCCAAATATTGGCGCGGTGTTAACTTTGGGTTTCTGTTATATTTTGTGAAAACTTTGGCTCCTTTGATTTCAACCAACTCTTTATCTCTGCCTCCGTTGGGTTCCATGGTCTCAACATCCCATCTTATATTCTCATTCTTTTAACATTTTGTCGCTAGATCTAACATTCTTTTTACGCTTCTTCAACAGATCTTATTCACACAATCCCATTATGTTCCAACTGGAAATGAAACCATTTGTTGGTTTAACTGATTTATCTACTCTCATCTTACGTTACTGTCTTAAGTTGAACCAGGTTCATATTTAACAATATTCCAACAAAATCCCTCTAAAACTATCGCCCCCCCTGGTAAACTAGAAGGAAATGCAGTACACAGGGTGCACTGCACAATCTCACCCGAGATAGTTCTATGGGTGGCTACAATACTTAGATGCTTGCAGCCTAGGAATAAGTGGGGATCTGTGATTGTAGCTTTTGATATTCATTTATTTAGTCTACTATAGTAATTAATCATCCACTCTTACTCATGCATGTGAAGTATCAGATCTAACTAGTTTCTTCATTCATTCATCTAACATTTAATCATTAACAATAAAGGATATTCATAACATTCAGTCCCATAACACAAGTTCTACCGTGGTTCACCCCCTCCTGGGATACGTCCACAAAGTTTTGTCTCTCAAGCTCTTTTATTATGTCTCAACAATATCTTGTGTCGTGCGTGTTTACAGTCTTGGATCTTACAATCTTAACAGGCTTCTCGATCCCTTTGAGGCTGACTAGATCACACCAGGATCCTCAACCTACGATATAACCCTTAGGATCAAGTTGCTCAACTCTTCCCTAGCTCATCATCATACAAAATATTGTTGTTCTAGCCTTTCTCTCCTTTCCCCTATGATGTCTCTTCTCCCTAGAACTCCTAGGTACGTCCACAAAGTTTTGTCTCTCAAGCTCTTTTATTATGTCTCAACAATATCTTGTGTCATGCGTGTTTATAGTCTTGGATCTTACAATCTCAACACGCTTCTTGATCCCTGTGAGGCTGACTAGATCGCACCAGGCTCCTCAGCCTATGATATAACCCTTAGGATTAAGTTGCTCGACTCTTCCCTAGCTCATCATCATACAAAATATTGTTGTTCTAGCCTTTCTTTCCTTTCCCCTATGATGTCTCTTCTCCCTAGAAGGAAACACAGTACACAGGGTGCACTGCACAATCTCACTCGAGATAGTTCTATGGGTGGCTACAATACTTAGACGCTTGCAGCCTAGGAATAAGTGGGGATCTTTGATTGTACCTTTTGATCTTCATTTATTTAGTCTACTATCTTAATTAATCATCCACTCTTAGTCATGCATGTGAAATATCATATCTAACTAGTTTCTTCATTCATTCATTTAACATTTAATCATTAACAATAAAGGAGATTCATAACATTCAGTCACATAACACAAGTTCTACCATGGTTCACCCCCTCCTGGGCTACGTCCACAAATTTTTGTCTCTCAATCTCTTTTATTATGTCTCAACAATATCTAGCGCCACGCGCGTTTACAGTCTTGGATATTACAATCTCAACAATCTTCTCGATCCCTATGAGGCTGACTAGACCACACCAGGATCCTCAACATATGATCTAGCCCTTGGGATCAAGTTGCTCGACTCTTCCCTAGCTCATCAGCATACAAAATGTTGTAGTTATATCCTTTCTCTCCTTTCCCCTCTGGTGTCTCTTCTCCCTAGATCATCTAAGTACTATTTATACATATTCTTTTCTTATCAACCATTACAATATTTTGCAAAAACCCTAACCCTAATGTAGTTAGGTCTCCCTTGCATGCGTGCCTCGCATGCTTCCCTTGCACGTGTTGTTTTTCCTTCCAGTTGTATTTTCTTCCACTTCATGCTTTTCTCTCAACAAATGGACTTTTCCCCAAAATGGGTCTGTGCCCAAAAAAACTCATACAATAATTCATGAAATTCTACATGAAAATCATTCATAGAAGTGCTTGTATGGATGACTCTCAGCTTACCTACAACAACAAAATGTATTTTATGGTCTTTGAATCCTTTATATTCTATTGGCAACAACATATGTTTACACCCATTTTTCTCAAGGGTATAAGTATTCTTCCTCCCATCATGTATGGCATTCATGTCATATTTCCACGGTATCCCCAACAGAACATGACAAACATCCATAGGTATGACATCACATAAAACTTCATCTCTATAACCACCTATTTTAAACTCAACTTTACATTGTTGACTTACCATGACTTGATGTCCTTTCTGCAACCATGACACCTTGTACAAATTCAGATGTGCAGTTGTCTCCAGCTTTAGATTTTCCACCATTTCTATGGATACCAAGTCATCAATGCTCCCACTACCTATGATCACTTTGCATACCCTATATCTGGTCTTGCAAGTAGTTCCAAACAAATTGTTCCTCTGGACTAATTCTCGTACCTCTTTCTCTGACTTTATGAGATATTTCCTCATCATGAGTAATATTCCTTATTCCGCTTCTTATGCATTCATTTATGTCTCCATGTTCTTCTTTTGTGCCTCAGAAATGTGAGCTTCTTCGCCTCCTTCATTCTTCTTCTCATGACATTCCCAAGACATGTGCCATGTTTTTCCATAGGCATAACACTTCACTTCTCCTCCTCTGCCTCTTCCTCTACCTCTGGGAAAATAATTTCTTCCTCCATAGTGTCCTCCTCTAGAAATTCCTCCTCTTTATGTCTGACTGCTATATTTTCCAGCTTCTCCTCTGGGTTTCTGGAACTTCTCTCTGACGATTCCTCTTCCTCTTTTAGGCCTCTTTCCTCTGTTCATTTGACTTTGCTTCCTTGCCGAATTTTCTTCTGCCTTCAGGGCTACCTGATAATCATCTTCCACAATTCTCATTGTCATCATGCTAATCTCATACTGTATTTTGTACAACAATTCATTAATGTACTTAGCAAATTTTTCTTCATCATTCTCCCTGTGTCATGCTCTTATGTTCATCTTATAAAATTCTTTGGTATACTCTTTCATCGAAAAACCTTTCTTTCTCAGATTCTGCAACTTCCTGAACATATTTAACTAATAATCCTTGGGTATGAATTTATCCTTGAGCTTAGCTACCATTCCATCCTAACTCTTAATTTTGGTCTTACCTTTCCTCTTTCTTTCACCTTGCAACTCATCCCACCATAAAGATGCATGTCCCTTCAATCTAGTCACTGCATGCTTTACCTTCTTCTCATCATCAATTTCCTCATAGTCAAAGTAATTGTCTAAAGCACTTATCCAGTCAAACAATTATTATACATTTAAATTACCTTCATACATCGGGACTTCTATTTTGGTCTAGCTCCTAGCTTGACAACAACTCTCAGCAGTCACTCCTCTGCTGCTTGTTCTCCTAAAAATTCTTCTTCTTCTATAGCTTCACTTTCAACTTCACTCACATAACCAGCTGCAGGTGATCTTATTTTTTTTCCCTCCATAGCGTCCAACTTTCCATGAATTTGTCTCATTTCCTCTTCCTTGGCTGCATTGACTACATGTCTCTCTCTGCATCTTCTCGGTGGCATGATTCTAAATTTTCTTTTTCTCACAGAGATTATTTTCCTGCTCTTTATACCACTTTATGATATCAGAAAAATATCCTTCTTCACCTACTGTCTGCAGAAAAAAATTCAAGCTCTGATACCACCACTTGATCTGAAACCCCACCACTCATGGAGCTTTTTACCTCACGGTCAGGATGCGTTCAATCAAGGAGATTCTTAATTAGATCTTGGGTCGCTTGCTCAACCCTCAAATACTCTACCACAGACCTTTTCTCTTTTCCTTTCATAAAATTCACATTCGCGGTCTTATCTCTCCACAGGAGGAATGCGTAAACGACCTCAAGCCAAAATTGTGGGCTAAGATCTTAACCCATAAGAAATACAACACTTTGGAGCTCTGGTCTTCGAGAGTTCCAACTACAACAAACAACAATCCTCCCGAACGATTCGAAAAAGCAGACAATAATTAGAGGATCAATGATTCACACCTTGCGCTAATATCTATGGCTCACAGAGGTTTCGAGACTCTGGACTTCGAGATTTTTCCCTAACCTAACATGAAATACTTCCAGATGTGTGAAATCCGAACTAACATATCAGACAACCTCCATCCACCTCGGATCAATGGACAACGTTTACTTCGTGCTTCGGGCTTCGGAGCCTTTTGCGACACAACACTCCAAACCCTCTGAAGTGTCGAACTAGTGAAGGACTGGATCCATGATCCATGATCCACGTGTCCCTCTAAACTGATGGTCGAAGTTTCACTTCAGCCAGGTGGTGAACAAAACAATTTCATGCTGTTCTCCGGTTGGACTTACCGGATAATTGTTTTATGCACGCGCACGCTTAATGTCCCTCTACTACCAGCGGTCTAGATTAACTTCGGGCTCACGGGACCGGAAATTTGTCTCCTCCACAGCCACGCCGCCCTAAAATATTGAATTCGCCCGAAGTCAGAGGACTTAAAAGGACCATACCTGCACACCTTCTCGGATCTAATGGTTGTGGCTTCGTGAATGGATCTTGTCCTCTCATCCTCAAAGAAAGGGATCCTTCCTTTCGAACTAAATCTCACTATCCTTCACGACTTTGATAAATTTAAGGACTTAGGCTCAGCACTTGTGCTACTTCTCACGAACTTGACATGAAAAATTTCTTGTGTGTGCACTCCTTACTTTCGCTCTCCTTGAGACTCTTTCAACACTTCACTAAGCGTTTTCCCTATGCATGCCTTGCACAGGTCTATTCCTCAAGATTTTATACTCCCCAATGAGTATATGTGCACTCCTTTTACTCACTCTGTAAATTCACTATATCTCTCCTAAGTTATTGAATCTGAAAATGACTTTTCCTTAGCACTCGGCAATGCGGTACGTACTCCTTGCACCAAGATTTCAAATGAAACAATTGAAACATAAAACATCAAAGGTTCAATCATTCAACCATGAAATGCACATACGCATAAACCTGGAAAGCGAGATAACCGCGATTTTCCCAAATAGCTTCCGAGGAAATAAGCAAACTTCAGCCAACGGAAACAAATGCTTCTCTATTATATTCCTTCAACAAAACATTTGCAATAGTTCCAACAACTCTTGAGCTACTCTTTCTCCATGACAACAACCCAACAATTTTCAGCTGACAATGATAATAACTTCGGCCAACCTCTATTGGGCATAGATTACATATATTTATACATGCAGGGGCTTCTTGAGCCTTCCCTCCAAACTTCTCTAGTGCTTTCACATCGTAATTAAAGAATTCTACCACTATCCTTATTACAAATAAATGATCATTTACAATATAAATATGAGCCGATGATCCAAATATGTACAATCCTTTGGGAATTAAAAAATTTACAATCTCTTGGATTGTTTACAGTAGCTCATGCCTCAAAATATTCACGGTTATTTTAATTACAATATTTTCCAAAACAGAAAGATAGCGTGCCTCCCTTGGAATCCAAACCAGTTAAATGTGATGCCGCGGGTTATTTGAGTTGTCCTCCACTTGGTCTCATTGAATGTTGATGGCGATGTTATTGCATCAAAGGCAATCAAGTGCATTTTCGTGGATCTGAAGGAAAAAAGGATATAAATGGTTAGCACTTATTCTTGCAAGGGTATGTTTTTCCTTTGAAGTTGGCCATTGGATGAAAAAATGATGTGAGAAAAGGGGTTTAAAATCCACCATATGAATTTTATCCAAATTTGGTATGATTATGCAAAGTGCACATACCTACTTGAAAATCCATCAAACACAGACTTGGTCTGACCATTGGATCAGGAGATAATTAGATCGGTGTGGGGATCGATATTACGAGTTGTGAAAAGTTTAGCATCGAAACCAGGCATAGAATCATTACATTATTAATTTGAGAGGACGTAGTGGTGCCACGATCCAACATGTAGTCGCGATTTCATGAATCGGAGGTTGAGAGTTGATCACATCAGAGACTCCCAAAACAAGAAATCGTGAAAATATCGCAACCATTGATCAAAGGAGAAATATGGGCCAGACAGATCCAACTTTTGGGATTTACATTGAGTTGAGAGGAAAGAGAAGTAAGAAAGTAGAGTCTTGAAGACTCACGAAATGATCTGACCCATCCAACTAGGGAGCATGTGGTAGCAGATAAGAAGTGATTCCAATTTAGAGGTTTAGCATGGAGCAAGACACGAAGCCCCAAGTCCGAAATGTTGATGAACTATATTTAATGTCAGTGTCGATTGTCGATATTTTGAAGTCCCAAAACATGGAATTCATGGGAGTCGTCTGATCCAAAGGATCATGTCGCGCCTGATCATAGATGTCACGGTTTCATGGATCAAAATACCTAAAGGGAAGAGTGTGGAAACTCCTGATAGCCAAAATCACGACTAATGCTTGGGAATTAGGCACACAGTCGCATCCCAGGGTCACATAAAGGTTGGGGAAATGGAAAGGATCTGCACCAAAGGGCCGAAAGAGCATGTATTGATTGTAGAAGAAGAGCAGCAGGGCTCAAAGCGTCGAGATTGATTTGAAGAAGTCAGGGCACTGCCTGTGGCATTCATGGATGTCATAACTCATCTTGATCCCAATGAAGGTAGTTAATAGAGATGGTAGGGTATTTTAAACCTTGTTTCATCACATAAATTGAAATCATGAAAGGATGGTCGTGGTGGCTAGATGATAGCCCAGATCTCCTCTGTAAATGGGTTTTCACCCTTAAAGTCCATCTTGTTTTAATTTCACGTCTGACAGAGGAAAACATGTGCAGTCTAACAGGAGAAGGAGGAAACACAAATCTTTGAATGTAGTGGTTTGATCATATCCCTGAGGGCCATGAGTAGTTCCAAGTATTTATACTCAATTTTGATATTTTATAATAGTGGTGGTCGATGGTTGGCTGAGGCTCTCATTGTAAAGTTTTGAGGCATTGGTTCCTCATGTCTATATTTAGAGACTTCTTGTTTAATGAAAGTCAGCTGCCCCATTATCTCTACATGAACAATATGACGACACTTTCGGGTGGAGGGATCCGATTGAGGGTAGTTATGTTGTTTAATGATGTAGGTTCTGATCCTTGCAATATTTTTCCTGAGTTTTAATCAATTTCACAGTGTTATATTTTCCTCTTACACTAAGTAGCTCCAGTGGAATTATCGGTTGGGTTATTCTACGGTAGGAGTGATGTAGGTTTTGATCATGTGTTGTAACTGTGTCATTAGGCATATCTTAGTGTCTGAAAATTCAGGTCCAAGAGGATCTTTCTTGACTTTTTCTTCCCTTAGGTTGTTGGAAGGCAGGATGTCCTGCCATGGAGACTCTTAAATTTTTCTCACCAAGTCCTCCCTGCGCTCATTTAAGCTCAACTTCTGGTGGAGTTAGATCAGAATACCTCACTTTCATATGTTTTGCACGGTCCGGGATTCGAGTTAAAGAGATATTCTCTTGGAGTGCGAGCCCATTAGATACACCCTTATTAATTCATTGTGACATATAAGCCTTGATGAATCGAGGAGGACTTACCACAATAATGTAATCAAAGGGTGACTTTGGTTATACAACATTTATGGCTCTATTAGGAATGAGAGTGAAAGATTTCTACAGGATGAATGAAAAGCTTACCTAGGTACATGAATATTGAGACTGTGCACTGGCGACTCCAGCTGGTGAATCACTATTTCCACTTCCTTGTTCTTGGCTACTTTTAGCACACTAAAACTAACCCGGAGGAAAAAACTTTCTACGAGAAGGATTTCTTGGTTGTTTTTCTCATCTTGAGAGTTCTCTGAGGGGAGCGACAAGCGTTAGGATACATTGCTGATGGTGAACAAATACCAAACACATTCAAATATGTACCTTGATTCACTAAGCGAATCCATGATTAAGGAGGATTGATCCATGACTCCCACAGGTTCGAAATGGATAAAATCTAGCCGGAGGTTTGCCTTTTTTTTTCTATTTTTTTTGGTTTTCCTAATGTTGTCCCCTATTTGGATGAATGGGGTGATTATTTGTGCATATTTAGAGAACATAAAGAGAGGACCACCCCACTCAACATCTCCATGAGTTTCCTGAACTCATGCTTAGGTGGGAGATACATCATGGGGATGTTTTAATGAAGATGTTCATGTTCTCATTGGATGGGATTCCACGTGAGTGGTATCGGTCCTTGCCCCTGCTAGCATCTCCTCCCTAGAGTAGTTTCATGCAGTTTTCAATGGCGTTGTCAAAGTTCCTCCGAGTTAATTTGTCATAACTTTTGTGAGGAATGTGAAGGCCATGTGATCAAGATATGGTTGTTTATAATGAAGACTATAAGGATGAGGACCATATGGAGGAAGAAGATACGGATGACTGATAGACTGGTAAATCTCTTGCCGGCTATAAAGGTTTAGAATATGAAGAAAGCACTGAGGATTTTCTAGTCCTTGAGGAAGATGTTCTTGACAACCCTATTGATGATGAAAGCGTTGAAGATTTCATAGTTGTAGAGGCCTTGCATCCTGCTTCTGACGTACCTGCTTCCCCAAGCATTGATGATTATTTAGATTAGAAACAGACTACGTCCCACCTTTTGTTGATTAGAGTAGCCAACCTATGTATGACAACTAAAAATCAGATTATGAGATGGATGTCACGATTATTTCCAAGAACAGATAGTAGAACTGTGTCCTCTATCCATTAATGAAAATTATTACGAATAAATCAACTATCCTAGACCTGCCGAAGACACTAAGCAACAATATGAAGATCAAAGTTTTCCCACAGGTCCTTTTTATGATGATTATGAAATGACCCATGGGAAAGTATGAAGAAGAACCATAGGAACATCAGAAGGGGTGGTTTATCTCATGTCTAGATCCTATAAGTGAGCATCCATCATCTAAAATCGGTAAAGCTCACATCAGCTTCTCATTCACCTACGCTTTCCAGAAACATCCAATAATGTGTGAGTAGTTGTGTTGCAGAGAAGGTCGTTTGTTACCAATTTTCTAGAGTTTGGCCTATGAGCCTGTGAAGGAATACATGGAGTTGTATTTCCTTCATGTTTTGAAACCACCTAGATTTATCCTGGCCTCAACATTAGGAGGAAAGATAAAGAATTTAATTTTACATTGTCCGCGGTTTCATTATTTGTTATCAATCACAGATGGAGTGAAGGAGCTTCCAGTTAGGAAGTTGCATGAATAGATATGGTGGAATTTTCGTTTCACCTAGCACTATCAAATTTTAATTAGTTTAGGAATATGCATAAATATTCTCCTTGGATCATGTGTGTTTTATTTTGTTTTACTTATCGGCCTGTATTTTGTGATGTGTTTTGATCTTGACTCCATAACCCAACAAAAAAGTGTCTGGAACTGCAAAAGGAGATCTTAGAGCCTAGGGAGGACTCTATCCCCATGGAGCCTAATGTTAGCACATATTCTTACAGGGGATGTGGAGCCTAATGTTAGCACATATTCTTGCAAGGGGATGTTTTTCCTTTGAAGTTGGCCATTGGGTGACCAAATGCGAGAAAAGGGGTTTAAAAATCCACCATATGCATTTTTATCCAAATTCAGGGCGTGATTATGCAAAGGCATGCACATACCTGGTCGCAAAAAATCCATCAAGAACAGGATCGATCTCAGTCGTCGAATCTAGAGATAATTAGATCGACGGCCATCAGGCGATCGAGATTATAGAGTTGCGCAAAGTTTAGCATCAGACCAAGGCCCGAAATCGTGATATTTGGGCCATTCATTTCAGAGGGAAATGTGGCGCACGATCAACATAGTCATGATTTCATGAATCAGTAGGTCGAGATTCGATCACATCAGAGACTCCCGAAACACGAAATCGTGAAAAGATCGCAGTCCTTGATCAAAAAAGAAGCTAGACCATTGGATCGACTTTTTGTGATTTCGTGAGTCGGGAAAGTAAGAAGGTAGAGTCTTGAAGACTCGCAAAATGCAAAGTTGAGAAATGATTTGAGCCATCCAACTAGGGGAGCACATGGTAGCAGATAACCGAAATCACGATTTCGCATTTCGGGGGTTTCAGCATGGAGCAAGGTGCGAAGCCCCAAGTCTCGAAATGTCGATCGACTATGTCCTGATGTCCCGAAGTGTCGATTTTCAATATGTCGAAGTCCTAAAACTTGGGATTCATGGGATTTTTCCAATCCAGAGGATCATGTGGTGCCTGATCAGAGATGTCGCAGTTTTGTGGATCGAAATACCTAAAGACAAGAGTGTGGAAACTTCCGATAGCTGAAATCCCAACTAGCGCATGGGAATTAGGCACACGGTCGCAACCCAAGGTCACATGCAAGGCTGTGGAAATGGAAAGGAGTTGTGCCAAAGGGTTGAAAGCGCATTTATTGATTGCAAAAGAAGAGAAGTAGGGCTTGAAGCACCAAGATTGATTTGAATAAGTCAGGGCACCACCTGGGGCATTCATGGATGTCATAACTCATCCTGATCCCAATGAAGGTAGTTAATGGAAATAGGGGGTGGTGGTTGAAGCCTCATTTCACCCCATTAATGGAAATCAAGAAAGGATGGTCGTGGTGGTTAGCTAACAGCCTAGAGCTCCTCTGTAAATGGGTTTTCCTGCAAAGTCCATACTATTTTAATTTCACGTCTTACAAAGGAAAACATGTGCAGTCTGATAGGAGAAGGAGGAAACACAAAGATTTGAATGCAGTGGTATGATTGTATCCCTGAGGTCCATGAGCAGTTCTGATCATTTATACTCAATTTTGATATTTTGTAGTGGTGGTCAATGGTTAAGCGAGGCTCCCGTATTGTAAAGTTTTGAGGAAGCACTGGTTCCTCTGGTTATGCATCTATATTTGAGACTTCTTGTTTAATGAAATTCAACTTCTTTCTGTATCTATGTAAACAACTGTGTTAAAACACTCAGACTTGGAGGATCCAGTCGAGGTTAGTTATGTTGTTGTGATGTAGGTTTGATCACTGCAATATTTTCACCAGTTTTAATCAGTTTCCTGTGTTATATTTTCCCTCTTACACTAAGTAGCTTAGAATTGGAGGATCCAGTCAAGTTGTTACAGTAGAATTGTGATGTAGGTTTGATCATCGTGATGTTATAATTGTGTCATTTAGGCATATCTTAGTGTCTGAAACTTCGGGTCCAAGAGTATCTTTTTCTTGAAGATTTTCTTCCTTAGGTTGTTGGAAGACCGGATGTCCATAGCAGACTCTTAAATTTTCTCACCAAGTCTTCCCTCTGTTCATTTTAAACTCAAATTCCTGACTAGAGTTAGATCAAGGCCTCACTTTCTTATGTTTTGCCTGGTCCAGGATTCTGAGTTAAAGCGATATTCTCTTGGGTCTGAGCCCATTCGACCACCCTTATTAATTCATTGTGGCATATAAAACTGATGGATATCAGGCTTACCTATGTCGCAATCCAGAGGTGGATTTTGGTGCTAACATAAACTATGGTATCCTACATCAAGGAAAATAGTGTACAATCAGTATGTGGTCTTTAGAGAATTCAAAAGTAAGTTCGAGCTTGAAGAAACTGTTTAGACCAAAAATAACCCAGAGACAGTGCGGCTTGAATTGAGGAATGAAGAATATAGTTCAGATGATTCGACTAAATTAGAAGAGGAGGTGGAACAACTGTTAAGAACCAAATATCAATATAGCATGAAAAACCTCAAAATAAGTACTCAACGCCTTGAAAAAGAGAGAATTTCA
>SNQJ01S0007413.1:131108-141246 GCA_010110895.2 Picea sitchensis | reverse complement strand
AACTAAGACACTACGAGTTGTGAGTTGAGGCGGACCAATAGATGTTGTATACCAAGAAATATTTATTTTATAAATAGTTTTATGATAACACTATAAACATAGTTACCAAATTAATGAGAACTATGACCTCAAAACAAAAACTCTAGCCTAAAAAACCCATATTTTTTGGTAAAAAACACCAAAATCAACCCCTTAATCAAAAAGTGGTGCTACTAGTAGCAATCTCTATTGGGGGCTAGTTAAAATTGTGACTTGTTTGAAATCATAGCCTCGAAAACTGATACCATTATGAAAAATTGACTCTCGAATCAAAAAATTATTCTTCCAGTAGTCACCAATTTTATTTTTGGAGTTAAATTTACGACTTAATTGACTCTCTACAATGAAGGGGTAGAGAGAGGGAGGAAGGGGGAAGGGGAGGGGGGAGAGGGAGGGAGGGGGAAGAGATGATAAGTTTTTGGTGGGTGTAAGGGGTGGGAAAAGTGATTTTGAGAAACCCCCATCCCCCCCTCCCCTCCTAACCCAATTCATATTTTTTGTTTTTGTTTTTTAGCTTTTTTAATTTTTTAATTTTAAGCCTTTTTTTAGCTTTCAAAGTTTTTATTTTTATTTTTTATTTTTTATTTTTTAATTGTTTGATCATGTAGGAGCATATGCCCAGTAATTTTTGAGTTTGACCTAAGGGTCACAAATTTTTTATCAAGGGAGTTGGTTCCCTAATATTTTGTAATAGCTAAGATATTTCTAGAGAGTATTGAATAGTTTAGATTATTGTTGATATTTAGGAACAATTTCTAGATTTGGGGTTTTGTTGGGATGATTTAGAGTTTGTTAGTTTATGGCTTAACAGAGGGCTCATGATTATATTTTTTAATATGTTTGTAATTGGTAGATAGGGGAGAAAAATTGTGTGTGTGAGTGTGGTAATATCATGTGTGTTTCATAAGTCCCAGAGACAGACAAGGAATCAAGCATTCCTGCTATAAATTTCATTCCTTCCATTTGAATAAAGACTGGTGTTTGAGAAATTCATGCTCTCTTCATATGATTGTTGAATTCTATGTATATGTTGTGTATACGAGTGTAGGTAATCGAAATTGTAGGGATCAACGCGAGATCATAGCCTTACTATGTGAAATCCAACAATTGAAGAAGTTTAGAAACCGACAGTCAAGATTAAATCTCGGAGAGGAGCCTCACCATATCAATGGCTCTTATTGATTTTCCATCCGAGCCCGAAAGGAATAGAACATGTGTTTTTCAAAGTCTTCCTAACTGCTGCCAAACCTTCACTCTATTTTATAGCCCTAAAATTCCCTACCTATGCATACAGGGCATTGGCCTTTCTACTTGAACAATTTGCCAAATTGTTGTTGAGGATCTCCCTTTAAAAAAACATTTTTTGGAGCATGTACGCACCCTGCTGCACTACTTCCCATGTGCACACACATGTTGATTACTAGAAATCCCGCGTACATACGTAGGTTGCATGCTAAACATCCCTTGTTTACCTCCAAAATTTGCAAAAAAACATTGCGAGGAATTCGACGGAGTTTACAGGCTATCTTGGTTTTCCCAACCATTTTACCCATTGTAGCTCGTCCCCAAACCGAATAACCATCTATTTTTCATAGAAAAAGAGGTCTTGGGGTCCTATTCCATAATCAAGCTAGATAATAGAGAAACTCTTCCAAAATCCCTTCCTCTTCTAGCCCAAGCTTTGCGGTGCTTTCTGATATTTGGCCTCAACATTCCCCCTCCAACTCTCTCCCTATAAAATCCCTTCCCTTTTCCCAAGGAGATCAGTTCATTGTGAGAGATATCACGGGAATGATGCACTTGGAGTAGTAGTAAGAGGAGCCGGGACCTAGTTCGCAGAGTGTCTGTCGATAAGAAGGTTGTAATACTTTAATCTTCAGTTTGAATAAAAGAGTTATTTTCTTGTCCCGATATTTTGCGTATTTATATCTTTGATTGATTAATGTATCTATGTTTATATCTGAATTCTAACATTGATAAATAAAGATGGTATATTTGTATCATTGTTTGTCTAATTGTTCTTCCAGCTCAGCTTTGGGAGGAGACCTGCAGCTTAGGAAGCTACAAAGTTGAAGGAAGTCTACATAGGACGTTAGGGCCTAAAGTACACTTACCAATCTTCCTTATTCTCTCTTTATCTTTCTATTCAGATAGTTTGAGGTAGTTTAGGATTAAAACTGTCTTTTAAGGGAATTCAGTACTCTGCCTATATTCCGACCCAGTATAGTAATAGGGGGATTGTCCCCGCTAGCACTCTAACGCAATACTCTGAGGGAAAGATCCAACCATTCATTGGACTGGTCTTTTGAGAAAGATCCACCGTCATCAGAACTTGTCGCACAACCAACTCTGAACATATCATTCCGACAGGGAGTTACAATCATTCATTAGGGAAAAGGATCAACGTTGGAGATTAGACAATTGAACCAACTCCAAAGAGAAATATATGTGTCATACATCATAAATCTAATTCAACGTCTCAGTTTGAATTCCATTCTAACCACAACATTCTGAAATGAGATCTGGATCATCCATCCTATGACGATCAATGATGGGGATTAAGAGTTGAATGAGTACGATAAGAGATCAAATTTTTCCATCGAAACATCAACCAATGGTGACGATCAATTGTAGATTGTCGCATGCATATACTCTGATATTGAGATCTAAAAAACCATCCATTGACAAAGAATCAACAGTCACAATTTAAAGTATTTTGGAGTGACCCATTGGAGCGCCAAAATATTTAGAACCCCAAAACACTATTATGACCACGTGAAATAGATTTTTACATCCGTTTAAAATCATATTGATGGAGATTGCAATTTCTGAGAAATTAATCCTATTAATAATAAAAAAATATCAGCGCAAGCATCTACTGGAAATAGAGATTTGATCTGAGGCTATGAAGTGGGAATTCACCAACAGAGTAAAAGTGTAAATACTTTGTTCTGTGGGTTTGGAGTTGTAATGCCATCATTTTGGTATCAGAGAATGATATCGCTAGAGAGTGCTCGTGAGAAGAGAAGATGTTACCTAGAAGAAGAGGTTGAGGCATACCAGTTGCAAATGTTGAATTTCAACAGGAGATGAGACAAATCCAAGCAAGGATGGAAGACATGGAGACTTCCATGAAGAGAGAACCTGATACAAGAGATATCGGTGAAAGTGAAGAGACCGCAACCTCTAGGGAAGAAGAAGAAACAATAGAATAAATGTTGATCAGGGTGGTTGCAAAGTTCGGTGTCACACCAAAGGTAGAGGTACCAATGTATGAAGGTAATTTAAATGTTGAAGAATTTATTGATTAGATTAATTCTCTTGAAGAATATTTTGATTATGAGGATGTAAATGAAGAGAAAAAGGTGAAATATGTTATGACAAGGTTGAAAGGGAATGCAACATTATGGTGGGATGAATTACAAGCAGACATAAACATAAAAGCGAAAAGAAAAATAAGGAATTGGGACAAAATGATTGCTAAGTTCAAAATCAAGTTCATGCCTAAGGATGACCAATTGAACCTATTCAGATAGTTGTATAACCTTAGACATAAGGGTGTGACTGTGAAAGAATACACAGAAGAGTTTTACATATTGACAATTAGAGTTGGGCATATTGAGGAATATGTTGAAAAGATTGGCAGATACATTAATGGTTTGAGGTATGACATACAATATTAGATTAGAATTTTGTTACTGAAGAAAATTGATTATGCCTACCAAGAATCTTTGAAGGTAGAGAAGAATTTGGCTAGAAAACTAGAGGAAGAGGTCCAACAAGAGGCAAAGGACAATCTAGTCACAGAGGAAGATTTCAGACTCCAAAATATGAAGGGAGAAACTCAAGCTCAGGTACCCAACCATCAAGAGGAGGAGACTTTAGAAGCATAAGATTTTTATCCATGAGTAGAGATAGAGGAGGAGGAGAGATCAGGTGTTACATATGTGGAAATATATGCCATATGTCATGGGATTGTCCAAAAAACAAATAAGCAAGTCAAAGAAGTGCACATATTGCAGAAGCCAAGGGAGAGAATGTGAATGTAATCACAAAAGAATAAATTCCTGAGGTAGGAGAGTCATTGTTGTTGAAAAGAGCTATGATCAAATTAGAGAAGGAAGCTAAGGAACCATCCCAGAGGAAAAGTCTATTCAGTATTGTATGCAAGTTAATAGGTAAGTGTTGCAAAGTTGTTATAAATAGTGGTAGTACAGATAATTTGGTTTCCATAGAGATGGTAGAGAAGTTGGGACTAAAGAGGACCATGCATCCCACTCCCTACAAAGTGTCCTGGTTGCAGAAGGGACACCAGATTTTGGTGAATGAGCAGTGTAATTTGGAAATTCAAATTGGTAGCTACAAGGATGAGGTGTTATGTGACATAATTCCCATGGATTCCTACCATGTTTTGTTGGGAAGACCATGGAAGTACGACATAAAATTTATTCAGAATGGCAAGAGAAATACATATTCTCTTGAGAAAGATGGAAACAAGCTTGTATTGTTTCCTTTGCAGGATGAAGGATCCAAAGAGGAATTTGGTCCTAGCATATTTCTAATGAGTGGAAAGGAAATACTCTAGGAAGTCAAGAAAGAAGAGGTACATTTTGCATTAATTGGAAAACCTAAGGTAATACTTACAAGTACAAATTTGGATGATTTTTCTGAAGAAGTTAAGGCTATGTTAGATGAATTTTTTGATATTATAGTTGATGATTTACCAAATGAATTACCACCTATAAGGATTATCATCCATCATATTGATTTAATTACAGGAGCAAGTTTTCCTAACAAAGAAACATATAGAATGACACCACCGGAAAATGAAGAGATAAAGAAGCAGGTGCAAGAGATTTTGGATAAAGGATTTGAAAAGGAGAGTTTGAGTGCATGTGTTGTTCCAATAGTACTCAACCCAAAGAAATATGGAGGGTGGAATATGTGTATTGATTCAAGAGAAATCAACAAGATCACCATAAGGTATAGATTTACATTTCCTAGAATTGATGATTTGTTAGATTGTTTGAGTGGTGGTAAATATTTTTCAAAAATTGATTTGAAAAGTGGGTACAATCAAATAAGGATTAGAGAAGGGGATGAATGGAAGATTGCTTTCAAAACTAATAGTGGATTGTATGAATGGTTGGTGATGCATTTTGGGCTCACAAATTCTCCAAGTACTTTCATGAGATTGATGAATGAAGTTTTAAAAGAATTCATTGGAAAATTTGTGATAGTTTATTTAGATGATATCTTGATATACAGTCAAACAAGAGAAGAACATTTGACACATCTTAGGATTGTTTTGAGTACTTTATAGAAGAATAAGTTGTTGATCAATTTGAAGAAATGTAGTTTTATGAAGGATGAGCTGATATATTTGGGATTTGTGATATCTAAAGATGGTTTGAAGGTGGATCCAGAAAAAGTGCAAGAAATAGTAAATTGGCCTACTCCAAGAAATGTGTTTGAGGTAAAAAGTTTCCATGGTTTAGTGAGTTTTTATAGAAAATTTATAAGAAGTTTCAGTAAATTATGTTCTCCAATTGTGCAAACAATCGAGGAAAGAAAGGAACCATTTAAATGGATAGAAACAACTGATAGGAATTTCAAATTATTGAAGAAGAAGATCATTGAACAACCTATTTTATCTTTTCCACACTTTGGTAAGTTTTTCCAAGTTGAGACTGATGTTAGCGGAATTACAATAGGAGTTGTATTCAGTCAAGAACAGAGACCAATTGCATATTTTAGTGAAATTTTGAATGAGGCTAAGAAAAAATATTCTTCTTATGATAAGGAATTTTATGCAATTGTCCAAGCATTGAAGAAATGGAAACATTATCTCATGCCCAAAGAATTTGTTCTATACACTGTAATCATGCATTACAATTCATAAGTAGTCAACCAAAATTGAATCAAATACATGCTAAGTGGGTTGAATTTCTGCAGAAATTTTCATTTGTGATTAAGCATACCAGTGGTAAGGAAAAAAAAAAAATTGATGCATTGAGTAGGATTAATTTGAGTTTGCAAGAGTTTCAAGTCAACACTTTAGGATTTGATGGATTGAAAGAAATGTATAAAGAAGATGCATATTTCATAAATTCTTATGTAGCCTATGAAAAGATAGTTTCCAGTAATAGAAACCAGTGGAGAATGCTACTTGGATGACATCAGTAGAAATTTCCAAGTATGGTATAAATGTTGAAGATCTCATGAACGGTTATTTTCTTCCTCGAGAGTCTGATGCAGGAGCATCTTCCCAGTAATTTTTGAGATTGACCTAAGGGTCACAAAAATTTTACCAAAGGAGTTGGTTCCCTAATATTTTGTAATAGCTAAGATATTTCTAGAGGGTGTATCGAATAGTTTAGATTATTGTTGATATTTAGGAACAATTTCTAGATTTTAGGTTTTGTTAGGATGACTATGCGTTTGTTAGTTTGTGAGCTACCGAGGGCTTGGGATTGTATTTTTTAGTATGCTTGTAATGGACAGAGAGGGGAGAGAAATTGTGTGTGTAAGTGTGGTAAGATTGTGTGTGTTTCATAAGTCTAAGAGACAGAGAAGGAATCGAGCATTCTTGCTGTAAATTTCATTCCTTCCATCCTTTGAATAAAGAATGTGTTTGAGAAATTCACGCTCTCTTCGCAGGATTATCAAATTATATGTATATGTTGCGTATGCAAGTGGAGGTAATCAAAATTGCAGGGATCAATGTGATATTGGAGCCCTACTATGTGAAATCCAACAATTGAAGAAGTTTAGAAACCGACGTTTGAGATTAGATATGGGAGAGGAGTCTCACTAGATCGAAGGATATTATTGATCGTCCATCGAAACCCGAAAGGAACAGATCGTTTGTTTTTCAGAGCCTTCGTAACTCCGGCCACGCCATCAATCCAATGCAATACTCTGAGAGTGAGATTCAGTCGTTCATTTGACTGGTCTTTCAAGGAAGATCCACCTTCAATCGGACCATCATCAGAACTTGTCACACAACCAAATTTGAACATAGCATTATGATGACCATTCATTAGGGAAAAGGATCAATGGTGGAGATTAGATGATTGCACCAACTCCGAAGAGCAATCTACACCATCCATCAGAAATCCAATTCAGAGTCTCACTTCAAATTCCATTCTAACCACAACATTCTGAAATGAGATATGGATCGTCCATCCTATGATGATCAATGACAAGTATTAAGAGTTGAATGAGTCCGACAAGAGATCAAATTTGTCCATCAAAACGTCAACCAACGATGGCGATCAATTGTAGATTGGACCACACATATACTATGAGTTTAATATACAATCGTTCGTCCGTAAAGAATCAACCATGATTTAAATTATTTTAGAGTGACCCATCAAAGCGTCCAAATCTTTAGAACCCAGAAACATTACTCTGACCACGTGGAAGAGATTTTTTCGTCTGTTTAAAAGCAAATCAACAGAGATCACAGGTTCTGATAAATTAAGCTTGTTAATGCAAACAAATATTGGCGCGAGCATCTGCTGGTAATAGAGATTCATTTTGAGATTGCAAAGTGGGAATTCGCCAACAGAGTAAAAGTGTAAATACTATGTTCTGTGGGGATGGAGCTGTAAAGCCATAAGTGTTTAAAAAAAATTGTTTTTTAGTTTGTTTTTTGAGTTTTTTTAATATATATTTTTTTAATTTTCTTTTTTCAAGGGTGTTAGATTTTATTTTTTTCATTTTTTAAAGTTTTACTTTTAAATTTGTCTTATGCTTTTTTATTTAAAAAGGTGTTATTTTTTCATTTTTTAAAATAAAAATTGTTTATGGATTTTTTTCCCAATTTATTTATTTTTTAATGTAAATTAAAAAAACAATTAACTGATTAATAAATTTTCAAGTAATACCACTTGGAAGCCAATTTTAACTTTTTTATTTGTAATGATGTCAATTTTCAAATCCATGGTTTCAATTAAGTCGCAATTTTTAACTCCAAAAATTAAATTGGTGCTACTAGAAGCATCACTTTTCGATTCAAGGGTCAATTGTCCACAATGGTATCGATTGTCGAGATCATGATT
Source organism: Picea sitchensis (assembly GCA_010110895.2). NCBI lineage: Eukaryota > Viridiplantae > Streptophyta > Pinopsida > Pinales > Pinaceae > Picea > Picea sitchensis. Next base: position 133,141 of record SNQJ01S0007413.1, on the reverse strand, counting down.
TCAAACAAGTCACAATTTTAACGACCCCCCAAGAAAAGGGTGCTACTTGTAGCAATGTTTTTTTTTCAAATCATATAAATTGTAGCTTATCAAAAAAATTGGCGACCAAATCATATTTACAAAAAAAAATATATCATTTATGTTAGGCGATAACCCATTATTATTTTGTTACTACCTTGAAACTTACGTGACATGACCAATACATGAGTGTCACTTGTGCATCATTGAAAAAATAAATTAAAATTATATGTTTGAATATTTATAACAAAACCAACCATCCATAGAAATTAGAGATAACTTACAACAAAAAACAATGGCAATGGAAAATATATTTAGAATACATAAAACATTTTCTTCATTTTTCTTAAAAACTCGTATGAAAATCCTATATACAACATGGTATACCATCTACATGTTGAAATGCGTGAATGAAAAAGTCAAGTAAAGTATTGAAAAATGTTGTCTCATAAAAATATGTGTGTAATTTCAAATATCATGGTATTCCCAAGAGTATCAATAGTTACCTAAAACATCAAATGTAGTGAATACTCCCTAAAATTTAAGATGTGTAATCGTGGATTTAGCAAAAATGCTAAGAATTCCTATTACATATTCATGGAAAGATTTTATTTTTAGGCAAAAAGTATAAATATATAGAGAATTGTTATCATAAATTAGGCTACAAATTTTGTATTTTTAATGAAAATATGAAAAAACAAATTAGCCTAAATTTCTAAATATTTTATAAAAATTGGCCAAATTAGCAAAATTTCTCTTGAAAAAACAACCACTAAATATGACCTCTAACAAAATGACAACTTTGGAGAGTTTTCATCAATTTGGTAACTTTTTTTATACTCTGTAACATTGTTGATCACAAGACTATTACAAATTCCGCTTGACTTTGACAATTAATCGATAGGGGAATAAATATCCCAAGTGGTAAAGGAGGGTTCTGAGTGCACCAACTAGCACTACCTGTGAATCCTACAAATACAGGGAGATTGAATAACTTATGTTGATTAAGAAAAAGATCATGATAAGCATAAATGAGAAACAAAAATAGAATAAAACAAGAAGCTAAAGACAACTTATAATACAACATGTACATGGGTATCGCAAGGCATTATTTCCTATGCATAATACCTCTTTAGATAAATCCCATTATGGGGCTCATCCAATGGAATCCCTTCATATTAAACCAACTCATTAGTTCCTTTGTGGGGGTGAGGGGAGCTATTATCCTTTATGAAAGGTGTGTCTCACTATATAAGGGCCATGCCATATAGTATTGAACTTTCCTATGCCTAGCATATCTTTATCCTAATCATATGCAAGGACCAGGTCTCCTTCAAAAAAGATGCATGGATGAATTATTTTATCATATTGATCCTTCACACACTTCTTATGAGACTCTTTTTTATGGAAACATCCAAATGATGTTCATCAAGGTGCTTCTGGTAAACAATATGTTCCTCATTGGTTGAGGTGTTAGGGAATATCTCTACAACTAGCTTCAACTAAGGGATTTCACATTCAATTGGAAGAATTGCCTCTACACCATGAACTAGTTTAAATGAGGTGAAACCCATTGCAATATTCACTAAGGTTTAGTATGCCCAAAGAGATTGGAAATCATTACATTCTAGTTGGTTTACTCGTAGTAATTGTCCTTTGAATCATAGTCTTCAAGACCTTGTTGGTGAACTTTGTTGAAATAATGTAACTACGAAGAGCATTCTTATTATTATTGGATTAAATCCCCATTGCGGATTAATAATGTCATTATTATTATTATTGTTATTGGATTAATCCCCATTGTGGATTAATCATGTCGGTAATTGTATAAGGACCAAATCCCCTTTTGTGGATTGATCATCGGACAATTACAAAGGGCGGCATAAGAAGTCGGCCCCAAAAGTTATCATGGAAGACCCAGAATTAATTAAAGGTGGGTTTACCCATCCAGAGTGAGAGGTCGGCCCTGCCAGTTGTGACCTTTCACATGTGCCAGTCTTGTATAAATAAGAGGC
>SNQJ01S0007413.1:103210-115504 GCA_010110895.2 Picea sitchensis | reverse complement strand
ACCTTGGGGACACTACAGTTGATGCTTGTCATGAGAAAAATAAGAGTTGAACCTCTAGGTATGGAGATACACAAGTACATATATGTACCAAGGATTAGTCAAAGAAATAGGGAACAAATGTCCGTTCAACAAAGAGTCATTTACCACTACTTCCTCAATGTCTTGGGGAAGCTCTAGAATTAACTCATTCAAATCCAAGGACTTCTTGGACTTAGAAGACAAAAATTCCATATCAAACTCTTGCAATATAACAATCCATTTCACATATTTTCCCTCAAATATTCGTCGGGTTAAAATATGTTGCATTAGTTTAGAATATGTGATTTTTGTATGTCTAAGGAGTATATAGTGTTGGAGTCTTTGGATAACATGAACCACTTCCAACACCAACTTCTCCACATGTTCGTACCTTAATTCTAGTCTAGCAAGCCATTTACTTAGGTAATAGATCACATGCTCTTGACATGATCCATCTTGTTGAACAAATATTATACTAATGTTTGATTTGGACACCATGAGATACAATAGGAAGTCTTTATAGTAGTCCGAAGGACTCATCAATGGGGTCGACAAAAGAGTTTTTTCCAAAGCATCAAATGTTTGTTGTGCTTGATCAACCCATATAAAAGGTTCTCCTTTTTTCAAAAGTTGCATGAAACCTTTTTTGATCTTGGTGTAATTAAAAATATACCTTCGTAAAAATTGTTCTTTCCTTTGAAGGCTTTGAAGTTGACAAATTGAGTGGAGGGGTGACAACCATAGTATTGTCACAACCTTAAAGGGATCCACCATAGTCCCTTTGTTGGATAAAATGACCCTAATAAACCTTCCAAACCAAACACAAACAATTCACTTGTGATGATTCAAGTGGATTTTATAGTACCAACATATTTCAAACATTGCATGAACATGGGCTAGATTCTCAACACTTCTCTTGGAAAAAGAAACTAAGTCATCCAGATATACCTAAAAAATGTGTTTAATATCATGAAAGGCATGTGACATGACACACTAGAGTGTGGCTTCAACATTTTTAAGACCAAACAACATTTTTCAATATCTAAAAATGTGCTAAGGATAGATGAAAGTGGTTGTGTGTTAATCTTCATGGAAAATTTGAATTTGATTATACTTGAAGAATCCACCCATGAAGGAGAGGATTTCACTTCCAACACGTTTATTGATTATATGATCAATCAAATGTGTGTGTTAATTATCCTTTGGGTAGGCCCTATTTAAATTGTGAAAATCAATACAAACATCGATCATCCCCTACTTTTTGTTTATAGGAACAAAGTTCAAAACCCTTTTAGTTAGAGGGATAGGATAGATAAAATTGGAATTCAATAGATTTTCTACCTCCACCTTGATGGTGATTGACTTATTTGGGTTAACCATCACATTTTTTTTCAAAAGGGTCTAACATTATCATAAGTTTTTATCTCATGTTCAACAATTGATGGATCGTTGCATGGAATTTCTTGTATGACCAAGCAAACGCGTCGCATAACTCTTTGAAAAGTGTATGTATCTTTTAACTTCCTTAGGAGAAAAATTATCTCCAATCATAACATACTCAACGATTCTAGGATTTGAAATGTTTTCCATATTTATCTCCACATACACCTCATGAGTAGGGATGGGGGGTTGATACCAATCACATTCTTCAGGAAAAACCAAATTTTCTTCTCCAATGCCTAACTAATCCAATTTGGGGAGGAATATGATTTGTGGTGCATATCATCCCACAATATATATATACTATTCATTACTTAAAGAATAGCCTTGTTAGAAGGTAAGACCAAAAACATTCGATTTGGGAGGGTTTAAGGCCTAGATGGGTGAGGAAAACCGATCATACTCTTCTCATGGACAAAATTCTTGAGCGGGATCTATAATGACCATTTGGATGGCTTGGAAAACAACTTTCACTATATAAAAAGGCATGACCAAGCCTATATATATATAGTGTCTAACTCAAAAGTCAAAGATCCTAGAATCAATTCTTGATGCTCTTCAAAATATGATAACTTGAGAGGAACTTATTGTCATGGCACAACATTCACCCCAAAGTATGACATTTGGAAAGGAACAACACATTTATTGGTGACCAATAAAATACCACAATCCCATACATAAGCATCGAGGCTACATAGTTAACAGATGGAGAGAGGGAAAGTTAACCCTCATGGATGAATCTTTGAACATCCCAGTGCCTATAACTTCAAATGACATGGTAAAACCATCAATGAATGGAATGTCCATTCTATACTTGGAATTGAGGTCATATATATAGAAATTTAACTAGTTGATAGTTATAATCTTCCCTTGACAAGGGAATTTAAGTACTCTGGGTACTAACAAAATTACTATAGTCATTGCCTCCATCCAACTCCATCCCAAAGAAAGGTTGTAATCAAGAGGAGGATTAATAACTTCTACTTCGATTGAGATAGTTTTACTTCCCAAATCTACTGGAATAGATGGGATGATTCCATGCGATTTGAAAGAGTAACTTGCAAATTCTTTCAACAATGTGATTTATCATGAGACCTTAAGGCTTTCTAGATATATAATGAAATGATGCAAGTCAAGGCTCCTTCATCCCCCATAATTCCAAATATGTTCATGTAGTGAGACAACCTTTGAATCTGAAAAATGACATGGGTGGGAAACCTAGGCATGGATTGAATAAGATAAAAGGTCATTATTATGGCATTTGAGGGATTGATTCCACCAATAGAATTCAACAATGATTTATGCTATGTGGGGAAGCTCTAAAGGACTTCCAAGGAAGACATGGTACTAGGTGCTTGAGCCAAGTCCTCAACAACACTTTATTTCTTAGTAGCTTGAGCAATAGGATTATATGTAGTTCTTCATTTAACACCCTTGGGGAGTGGGGCATCGAATCACTAAACGACTTAATTATTTGGAGTGGGACATTTGGTTGAGAGGGAGAAGGGTCCTTCTCAAATGGTCCAACTTCGAGTACCTCATAATTAAGGTCTCAAGTTTGGACATGTTCATCTTGATTGCACATATAAATTCTAGCATTTGATCTATTGTCCCCTTGTGAAGGGGCACCCTGATTTCCCGCTTGTGGGGATGCAGGATTACTAGTAACCATTTTTTGTTGTATTGGAGGGAACAAGGTTTGTAAAATGGTCATTGTTTGTTGTTGCGGAGCAACACACTAGGATAACCATCAATAAGCATCCTCCATCTTAATGCATTGATGAATAAGGTGAGCTACCCCACACAATTTACAAGGGAATTTCAACTTGTTTTTCTCTTTCTTTCCCCTAATAGTAGTGTTTGAGCCATATTTCATTAATGAATCCCCTTGTCCATGATTTTTCTTTTTCTTTTGTTGTGACTTATTTTTCCCTTTGGGTTGTCGATTATCCTCTTGGTTTGTAGAGTGAACCATGTGAACATTCGAGGTTTGGATTGGGGTTGTGGTGAGTTTAGTTTCAAGTGTGGTAACATGTGAGGTAGAATACATGGACATCTATCCAAATTTATTCACCACCTAATTGATTGCATCATTTCGACTGGATCCTATTATGACATCAGTAGAAGGACTTGGTATATGCTTTTCAGTATCAGGTCAGGAAACATTTGAAATTATCTTGTACAATAATAGAGATTGAGAATAAACTAGATCCAATTGCTATTCTTTTAATATAACTTCCTCTTTGGTAACTGCACTTGATATGGAAACATCTTAGCAATACTAGGCAATAGTGACTTCACAAACCAATCCACTAAAATGTAGTTTATTATCTCAACTCCAATCATTCGACATCATTGTGCATGGAGGTGTTTTGTTTGAGTGATGTTAAGAGCTTAGTTCTAGTCTTGCAGTGGATAAGGAATAGGAAATGTGTTAAGAACACCATTTCCAAAGATTAGAAGGAATCAAATGATGCACAAGGCAATTCAATATTCCATTTGCTACAATCCTTTTAAGGGTTCATTGGAAAAGGTGCAAATGCATAGAACCATCATCAAGGATTTCAAAGAATGCCATAGATGGAAAGTCGTCACATGGATTGAAGGATCTTCCCTAACCTTATCTTCAAACTTAGGAATGTTCAAAGGTAAATTAATAGGAATAAGAGGCTAAGAAGGATGATAAGCTCTCAGTTTATTTGTTAGATGAGATAGACCGAGAAAATTCAATGTTTCCAAAAATGGCAAGGGAGTTGTAACCATAGATTTAGGGTTTCCTATTATGCATGGAATTACCCTTGATATAACTACCCTTGGTGGTGTTTCCACCACCAAAGGTAGGCCCACCACTCATTTGGTACCCTTTACTAGGAGTGAACATTCCACCATAAGCAAACCCAAAATTAGGGAGAGTTGTGCCCCCAACAAAAATTTTTGAAGCATGAAAACCCTTGCTTTCTATAGATAATATAGACATGATGATGTTTCCACCTCCTAAAGAGAATCTAATTCCAAGGGAACTCGCACCCCTGAAAGAAGGTTGGTGGGAAGGTACAGTAGCACTAACAAATGGAACCCCAAAAGAGACATTTTCACCACTCGTGGGAATGTTGAGAGAAGGATTAGCCTCACTAGCTAAAGTTCCCAATGAGACATTTGTGCCCCCGATAGTACACTAGGGTTAGTGGGGTTGGCACCCCATGTACTTGAATATTCTACAAAAATCGACATCCCAAACCTAAAATGAGGTAGATAGTGATAAAAGTAGATGAATCTCTAGGAAAAATTTGCCTACCTGAACAACAATAGTACCATGTGGATCAACCATTGGAGGACTAAAATTAGCTAAAACAAGGTCGGGAATATCTTCAATCTCTGTAGGATCGAAACTATCATGAGGATTAATGGGAGGAACCCCTGCACTCTTTAAGTGTAATTGACCTTCAATATCTCTAACAAAGACTTTTGCCTACAACTCTTCTTTAGTTGGGTGATCTTGTTGAACAAGTTCTTCTCTAACAAGTCCATTTAAAGTAGTAAGTGTTACTTCTTCATTAGAATCACTCCCTATGTGACTTGGGATATTTTTCTCGTGCCTCATAGGAGGTACAAGCATGAACATAGGAGGAAGACACTGATTCAGCTAGTATCAATGGGGGATCGAGGTGCAATTTTTGCAAATCACAATTTTGTAAACTGCATTAATGATTTATACATTGGATAGAAAATATTTCACCCATAACATATGCAAGGAGATTACCACATGGTAGGGTGATTCTATGATGAAGGTAATAGAATATGTGCAACTTCAACGACAATCACCATCCTTACCAAATTTACATACAATGTTGTTAAGACAAACTTCATTAAGAAATTGTGGAACTAAAGAGTTGAGGAAACTTTGAGAATTGTGAATTAATGTGCTTTTAACAAAATTATGAAGAAACTTGGTTGATCAAAATGTGATTTAATGATAGATGAGTTTATTTTAATTAGTGTAAGCGTGATTTTCAATACTTTCTTGCTTAAATTTTATGTGGGAATTCCCAAAGTGACATTTTTTAAGAGTTTCGATCTCACTTTAACTAAAATTTAATGATATTATCATGAAGATGAGGGCAAGGATGGGGTGGGAGGTGAAGTTGTGCAAGGTAAAAAGAATTTAGGCTATGTTGTCTAGAATCAATGTTCATGACTTTCATCGTAAAATTAGTTGTTGGATTAACCCAAAAACACCTTAGGATGAACAAACTTGTAAAATTTATAATATAAAAGAGGTTGAAGAAGAAGATCATTTCCTTTTAACATGCTTTACTCTTAATAACTTGAATGGGTATAATAGTGAAAATATGTGTTTATTATTTAGAAGTTACATGTTTGAGTCTCGATAGAATAGGGTATGTACATTTCCATAAACTAATAACTCAAATGATTAAACAAAAAAGATTATTTATTCTAGAAAAAAGATTATTTATCTCAAAAAAAACATATCAATTTATCATATAGTTAAACTCTATCCTTAAATTAAATTATTATCATTATTGAATAAAAAACATAACTTTATCTAATATTATAGCTTAATTACTTTTTTTTCACTTAAAAAAATACAGTAATCTTGTTAATTTTGTTTACTATATTTAAATAAAATATAATATTTTAAAAACAATTTAATTTAATATTTTCTATATTTTAAAATAATTGTTAATCTCTCATAAATTTTCCACCAACAATGGTGTAAGGTTCTTGGGTGCCATCAACATGTACGATCATGAAACTTTTCCTTTCCAACTAACCACCTTAAAACCAGAACACGAGATTTTTCTTTCACATTTGACTTAAAATTTATAGCGCCTTAAATCCATATAAATGTAGCCTTTATTTTTAATGTAAATTGTAAACGAGATACTCTCTTTTGGCAGTTTTCTAAAATGTAAATTAGATACTTCTTTTGTCAGTTTCTAGAATGTAAATGAGATACTTTCTTTTGTCCGTTTTCTAGATATTTTTTTGTTTGTTATAAATTTTAGTTCTATTAAAATATACTTTTTATAATGATGATTGCTAATTTCTATAAATTATTTTGATTGATTAGATCTTAAAAAATAAAATAAATAAAAGGAAATATTTTGTTTACTTTAAAATTTTGTTTTTATATTCAAAAGTCTAATGATTTAAAAAGTTAGGAAGGTTGGTATTGTTACAAATGTTTTGAAATTAAGATTTAATATGGAAGTACATAAGATATTTTAAGAGGAAATGTTTCTCATTCTCTACCTTCTTAATATCTCAAAGGAGAAAAAATTTCATCTTATGATCTTTTAGGAATTGTCCAATGTCATGTTTCACTATGAAACTAGTGAGAGTTGGTTCTTATTTTAACAATGTTGATTTTCTTCTTTACGCTAGTTATAATAAGAAAATACTTTTGATCTTCTAAATTAGGGTAAATAACCTATTTATATGGTTAAGAACATGTGTTTCCTCCAAGGAGGTCATAGGTTCAAATCCAAAAGGGGGTAGGGATGTACACCTACATAGACTTTAATAATCAAATCATTGCATGAAAGGGGTCTCTTATCCCACAAACAAGGGGGTCTCATACACCAATTTGGTTTTTGGCTCAACTATGACCTTAAAGTAGATTATTATTAAAGTATCTTCATTTTCTCTTATCCTCTAATTATTTATCACACCACAATTTCTCCTTAAATTTAAATTTAATAGTATTATTAATGGTGTCAATATTATGCAAAGTGACCTCCTCCTCTATTCCCCAATACTTTATCCAAGACTTGGCATCTTTATGCCAATCCCTCTTGAGTCGTGAGTGGCTTTGGTTGTAGTTTGAAGCAACCTTAGGAAGCCTCTTGTCTTTCATGTTAGTTATCTTGTGCTTGTACAATAGGTACCAAATCATAGTCATATTCTTAATGGGGGGAAGATCCACTTCTATATGGAGGATAGGATAGGGTGTATTTCTTTTAATTTAATATTGCTCAATCTTTCTCTAAGATTATCTAGAGATGTTAGAGCCCTAAACTTCACATCATGCAAGATAACTACGAGTGGCAATAGTCTCAAAGAGGAGTTTATTATTTGTCCATAACAAGAGGTCTATATAATAGATGTATTTTTTTGTGAGCAAGATATAGAATCAGTTAATCATTTGTTTGTTACTTTCCCAATTACAAAATTGTGTTGGTAGAAGGTCCTTTCCTCTTTGAACTGTTGTGGATCTTGGAATGAGGCCTATTATGATCGTTGTCTTTGGTCTTGGTTGCATGACTATCATCTTAAAGCATTTAAAGAGATTCCTACTCTTATTAATTGGGGTTTATGGCTACATAGAAATCAAGCTTTATTTGAAGGGATCAAACAGAGTTCGACAATGGTGGCACAGAAAATTTGTATGGATTTTGCATAATTACAAGTCAATGATAAGTTGGTTTCGATTAAACCAAGGCATGGGCCTACTTTTAATAAGGAAATGTCATGGGGAGAATTCATTGGAGCCAACCAAGGAATGTCAAGGTTTGTGGGGTTGGGTGTGTCCTTCATCTTAGCCATGATCACTTTTTTAGGTGTAAATTGGGCTCTGGTATTGGGTCAAATACCCGTGTTGAGTTGTTGGCATTGTGGGTCTTATTAAAATTTTCCAAGGACAAAGGCGTACATGATATCCATATTGTTGGGGACTCTAAGGTGATTGTTGATTGGTTTTTGGGTAAAGCTTGTCTGGAATTTTTGGTGCTTGAGCAATGGCAGTCTAGAGTTTGTGAGCTCTAAGAATCCTTCCACTCTATCTCCATACAACATATCCATAGGGAGTTTAACACTCAGGAAAATAGTTTATCCAAAGAAGCAATTGAGATAAATGAAGGGGCTCTCCTAGGCGAAGAAATTTAGGGGGGGTTCGGTGTCGATTTTTTATGATGTATTGTTCTAACTTTTGATATGTGGGCAGACTTGTTGCTTTCTTTCTTTTTTTGGTTTGTTGAAGTGATGGTTCAAGTGTTGTTTTGATCTCGATCACCTTTGGTATGGCTTGTGGTTTTTTTTTGGATCAGTTCATATGTGGTCTTTTAAGGCTTTGTGTTTGGAAGAGAATGTTATGAGCCAGAGCTCTTTTGAGAAAATATGTCCATTGCATATTTTTATTTCCACTCGAAATAGAAAATATACTGATATTTTTCTTGGAAAAAAAACTAGAGGTCTATTGATTTACAATTATTTTCAAAACCAAAATTATAAATATGTTTTCCACCCCCCATTAATCATTTTATCAATGTTATAGTACCAATTAAACTTGTGACAAGGTAGATTCCAAGATATTTGTATGAAGTAACTTTTTTTAAGTTATTAGCATACACAAAATTAACACAAGTGACTTTTTGAGATTGATTATCATAATCTTTATTTTGGTTAAGTGTCATAGTCATGCTAAAATGAAAATTCTTAAGAATTCTTGATTACTTGTTGAGATTAGAGAGAAAACTTGCTAAAAAAACATATCATCCCTATTTATTTGTTCTCATTTTCATCCTCTACCTTCTTAATATCTCAAAGGTGACAATTTTTTTAATCCCACAAAGTTTTAAGAATTTCCTAAAATCTTGTTTCACTATCAAATTATTGAGAGTTTGCTTTTATTTTAGCAATGTTAATTTTCTTCTTTACGCTAATTATAACAAGAAAATAATTTTGATTTTCTAAATTAGGGTTACTTACCTCTTTATATGGTTAAGAACATGTGTTTCTTCCTATGAGTTCATAGGTTCAAATTGTTGCACGAAGGAGGTCTCTTGTCCCACAAGCAAAGGGACTCATACACCAATACGGTGTGTGGCTCAATTGTGACCTTAAAATTAAATTAGTATTAAAGTATCTTATTTTTCTCTTATCCTCTAATTCTTTATCACACCACAATTTCTCCTTAAATTTAGATGTAATAGTATTTTTAAAGGTGTCAACATTATGCAAATTGACCTCCTCCTTTATTCCCCAATATTGTATTCAAGACTTGGAATCTTTATGTTGATCCCTCTTGATTCATGAGTGGCTTTGATTGGAGTTTGAAGCAATGCTAGGAAGCCTCTTGTATCTCATGTTAGTTATCTTGTGCTTGTGCATTAGGTAACTAGTCACAATGGTAACTACGTGAATGAGTTTGATTGTCTTGTAACTATTTGGATTTGAATACTGATGACGGGTTGGGCTCTGGTTTGAATGGTGGGTGGGAATATTGGAATCATGGTGGATGGGATTCTTGGAGTCGTTGAATAGAAAAATGAAAGAAATATGATTAAGAATGAAAGATGTAGTTTCGCTTGATTGGGGAGTTGTTGAATCCCTGAATGTTTTTTGTTGATATAGTTTGTAATTAAAATAACGCCGAAAGAAGTCTTTTTGAGTGGGGTACCACTTTTGCACGCTTGTTAGAAGCAACAAGATGCTCTCTAATATTTGGTGGAAGGAAGCCTCGGAGCTTAGCAAGTGGGGGTCAACTAAGGTAGCACAAGTCGGAAACTGCACTTTATGGAAGCTGAGGTAAGTGCTCTTTTGAGTGAGGGAGATGAGGAGATTTGGAGGCAAGTTGAACTACTTATCTCGGACTATGAATGCAGATATGGGAAAGGCAGTGGTAGGGTTAGGTTTCCTGAAGTGGTGTCAGAACTTGGTAAGAGTGTGGGGTCTTATCCCAAGGAGAGAGATGTTACAACCACAAAAGGCCCTAAATCCCAGCCTAGAGATGACTTACATCAGACAATTGATACTACGAAGGATAGAAGGGGAGGTCAAGAAAAGGTTGTATCAGAGGAAGGAGTGTTTGTAGGTGGCAGTGAGACTCCCTCCAGTCTTGGAGTACTCCCTAGGACAAACTGGGGAGACTGGAAYAGGAAGGACTGGAAACTGAAAAAGGGCAAACGAAAGATGGTCCTCGAAGGGGATATAGGACTAGAGGAGACYTACAACTTGGTCTTATGTGCTCTAGTTGGAAGGTTCACTTACAAAGCACTAAACAAACAGGAATTCATGGAATGGGTGTCCAACATCTGGTTACCGTTGATGGGGTATACCCCAGAGATGGTGTTCCTCACTAGGGGTTGGTACTGTTTTACTTTTAAATCCCCTGAGATCTCCATGAAAATATTACAGGGCACCTGGATCATATAAGGAGGTAGCCTCATGCTGAAAAGATGGAGCATTTCCTTCGATCCGGCGATTGAATACTTCCAACTTAGACATATTTGGGTCCTCCTTCCAGGCCTACCATTGCAGTTGTGGAATGAAGGAGCACTTAAGGATGTAGGGAATGAACTGGATTGTTTCCTATCAGTGGACGAAGAGGCACTAAAGGGAGTGGAAAGGAGGATGGGGAAAGTTCTGGTTGAACTAGACGTTCATAATGGGTTACTAGAAGCACTAGATATGGAGTGGAGAGGGAAGATGTATGGTCAGAAAATGGATTATTTGGGGTTCTCGTTCAGATGCTCCCTTTGCGGAAGGACTGGACACCTACAAAAAAGTTGTCAAGGGTTTCTAGTAGACAAAGAATCAGAATTGTCCATGCTTAGGAAGACGGTACTTAGTGACTCACCAGTAGTGGATCCTTCTTGGAGTGGGGGAGACAACACGACAGAAGAGGAGGTTGGGACTACTACAGCGACGAATATTGAGGTAGGAAAGCTAAAATATCTATGTCCTTATTTTTACACCACATTGTTTGTCTCAGAGATGGTACACTTAAATATTCTTACAAACTCCCCTCTAGTGGATTCCTCCGATTTCAATAAAAATGAGAGCCCCATTAGGGAGTCGGGGAGGGAATGTTAAGAACCAAATATCAATATAGCATAGAAAAACCTCATAATAAGTACTCAACGCCTTGAAAAAGAGAGAATTTCATATAATAAGCCTCTTCGAGGGGGCAACCTCCTTTTACCCCACATAAATGTTCAAGTACAAGATGATTCCAAATGAAAATGTCCCCTTGGTATATGTAGGAGACTAGGAGGTATAATTACAATTAATGGAATAAATCCGACATAAATAAAATAACATTACTAATGTAATATGCCCCAATTAAGGGGTAATGAACCAATATTAGGGCTTAACATGCCCCTCCCCTTGAGACAAGTGTTGTCCGCAATGCTTGAGTAACTCTATATGCTTCTATATAAAAGACTCGTCTTCCCAAGTGGAATCTTCAGCCGGTAGTTTCTTCCATTTAATGAGATACTCTGAAATGGATCTATTCCTCAGCTGGCAAATTCTTGTGTCAGTGATGGCTTCAGGATCCAATATGATTTTTTCTTCCTCGTCAAGTTCTGGAAATATAGTTTGAACTGGGATCTTGTCACCTATAACCTTCTTTAATCATGAAACATGGAAAATTGGGTGTACTCGTGAAGATGCAGGCAACTCCAATTTGTATGTCATAGTACCAATCTTTTGAAACACCTTATAAGGGCCATAGTACTTTGGTGATAATTTATTATCCTTCTTGTCTTGCTTGAGGGATATTTGTTTGTACGGTTGTAGTCTTAAAAACACCCAATCCCCTACTTCAAAACTTCTTTCACTACGAGGCTTGTTGTTTCATGTGATTATGTGCCATGGTCAAGTTGTCCTTTAATATTTGGAGAACTTGATGTTGATGCTCAATGTGATCTTCCACTACTTGAACCTTAGATTTTTCTTTTAGAGAAGAAGTGATGGAAGGAGGGTGGTATCCATAGAGTGCCATAAAGGGTGTCATTTTTGTTGTAGTATGAAAGGAAGTGTTATACCACCATTCTGCCAAGGGTAACCATTTGAACCATTGTGTTTGTTTAT
>SNQJ01S0007413.1:81952-95391 GCA_010110895.2 Picea sitchensis | reverse complement strand
AAAATAACGGACGAAAACCTGAAAATCGAATCAACCCTCCAATTGAAACAGTCTAATTGTACCTTGGCAGGCTCGGAGGTGATCCAAGTAATTTTTATCTGTATGGCCAAATTGAGTTGTATTAAATTCTAACAAGCTAAATTTTGGCATCTAATGGGTAATGACAGGTTTGAACGATTAAAGGTTGCCTGTGCAATACGTACCCACTTGAACGGTTAAAGGTTGTCCGCGCATCACATCTCATAAATGAGTTGAAGGAAACTTGGGTTATTGAAGGTTGCCAATACATCACGTCTCATGAATGAGATGGAGTAAACTCTTCATCCTGTCGATGCGAGATCAAACTGTTGAAAATATAAATATCAAATTTGTTATACTACCGAAGCGACATCTGTAAACAGGCCCGACAAATCCGTCTCTGCATAACAATTCCGGCAAATAGATCTGGCAGGCTCCAGCGAGTTCTTCCCTTGAAAAAATGTTGAACGTGGCAAGCTGGTCCTTGGGTAGCGGTAATGGCCTCCGCTACGAAGCGTACGGTGTCCACGAATAAAGAACTGGAACGAGTCAACGATACGAGAAGACCTATACTATCAACACCAAACCAACCCGTGACCTTTGTGGAGTAATCTGCTTCTCCGATTTAATGAATTGTCAGTCATATAAGGAATTTATTGCAAGAGGAGTAATCAAGGACCTTAGTTTCTTGTCAAATTGTCAAATCTATTAATTGTTTATACATTGAATGACGTGAAGCCTGCAATAACACTTGAAAGATATTAGCCAATCAAATGTTAGAAAAATATTTTTTATTATTATTAAAAAAAATACATATTTTGATTTCCTATGTTACACATTTGATATAAAACAAAAATTTAAAGTCAAACCTAAACTAATAGCAAGTCAACGATGAACTCATCGCTATTAGTCGCCTTGGCAAAAATGTATCTCCACTAGAATATTCTGATTCTTCAGAATCAACTTCCTCTGGCTTACTATAAGTTTGTGAGATTGCCTTACATGCTTCAGGACCAACACTATTGTTTGGGCAGTGTTCATTGAGAATGATGGCATCGCCATTCAAATAATTTGATTCCTGAAAACCAATATCTTCCTTTTGGCATTGCTCTTTGCATGGATCTTCTAAATCATTTAACTTGACAGAATCAACTGTCTCCAGTTGGCATTGTTCATTGCAGGGAGAGAAGTCTCCCTGCGAACTTTCTGATTGTTTGGAATCAACTGTCTCCTTTTAGCATAGTTCTTCAATGTAAGCATGCACATTCTCTGAAATTTTGGCATCTTCTTCTTCAATTGCCTCTTGGAATTCCTCTTTGTGGGAGTCTTCCTCTACATCTTCTATTTTCTCATATTTTTCTTCTGCTTCAATTGCTTCTTGGCATTCCTCTTTGTGGGAATCTTCCTCTGCATCTTCTATTTTCTCAGATTCACTGATCAGTTCTTGGCACTATTCATTCTTAACAGGTATATCATCAACTGAATCATATGGTACTTTTGAATCGGCTCTCTTCTATTGGCATTGTTCTTCGAGAACGATCATATCTTCTGCATCTTCTAATTCCTTTGATTCAATATTCTTTTCATCACACAGTTCATTCTTATGCACAAGTATGTCTTCGATCAAATTCTCCGATTCTTTTGGATCAACGACTTCCTCTTGGCATTTTTCTTCCCAAATGGGTGCATTTCCTTCTACATGTTTTGTTTCCTTCGAATCAATAGTCTCTTCCTCACAGTGCTCCTTCATAACAGGCATATCTTCGCATGGTCGATGTTGGCATAGTTCATTGACAAGCCCCACAGCATCTGAATCCTCAAATTCATTAGAATGGACTGTTCCCTATTGGCATTGTTCATTGCAAGCTGTAACACTCTCGAAATCTTGCGACTCATGTGAACCAATTCCCTCTTCTGAGCACTGCTTTTCATTTGAATCAACAATATCCTCCCGTAGAAATTGTTCTTGGTGAGGACATACATCTTTTCCTGTAAATTTTGTTTCCTCAAAACCAACTATTTCCTGCTGGCATTGTGCGTTGATGAGATAGACAAATTCCTTTGAATCATATGAATCCCTAGAATGAGCACCCTCATCTTGACCTTGTTGGTTGCAATATGAACTCATGCCAACCAAAAAATCTTGTGAGGCCTCTGAATCAATAACCCCTTGTGAGCATGGCTCTTTATTACAATACACATCACTACTTGAGTCAACTTTCTCTTGCAATGGAGAATCTATTGTTGCCTGATGGCACTCTTCTTGGTCTAGACCTGCATTCCCCTTCAGAATTTCGGATTCTTGGGAACCAGCTGGTATCATACTGTAACATATTTCATTGGACAGATGAACATCAACCCTTGGTGAATTTTATGTTTTCGGGTCCTCTGCATCAACACTGTCTTGTTGGCAATCTTCTTCACTGAAACCCACACCACCCAATGAAGAATCCATTCCTTTCAGATCCAAACTGGATTCCTTTGATTTGTCTTCCACACTCCCTTCCTTATCCTCAGTGTGCTCTACAAGTTCACCAACTCTACTAAATTCTTCAGACCCATCGATAGAACCAACAGATTCTTCATACTCAAGTTTTGGGTCCAACGATTCCTTTGCACCACGATACTCTTTGTCAGACACTAACACTTCTTTACCCACCCTAGAATCAGAACAGACTTCATCACCAACTTTACCTTAGGTGTTTTCTTCTTCTTGGGGACTACAATCGGCCTTATTATCCATCTGTTGGTTCCTTTGGCCTCTGTACTTGTTATGCAAAGAAACCTCAGAAAAATCATCAGAATCTGAGCTCTCCATAGATATCTGATCAACACTTGGGCATTCAGAAAATGAGAAATGTGATCAAGGGGAGTCCTGGTCCTGCGCAAATTCATTGATTATATCTTCAATCTCACCATTATACTATAACATCATGCATCAAAACTCACCCTCAAAAACAAATGCCACCAGAGGTGAGCCAGGGGGATGTTATAGCCCCCACAGGTGGTTCGATCCTCACAAGAAGTGGCCGAAGGGCTACTTGCAAGGGGTCGTTAAGTAAGGCTTGGTGATTGTACAGTGCAAGCGGCCACCCACCTCTTGATAAGAGACAGTGCAACCAGCCATCCACCTCTTGTTAAGTGGTGGAAGCTGGCAGAGGATAGCTACCAAGTAGTCTTTGTGCATATCCTAATGATGGCAATATGTGGAGATATACACAGTGAGATGTATGTGTAGAAATCCAACTGTGTATATATTGTCGTCATTGGAATGTGCACTTATACTACCTGGTGCCGTGGGTGCTAGCCAATATTGTATTGATGAAATCTTAAATAAATAAAACAACTCACCTTCACGGATGTAGATCCATTTTTGTTCTCACAATCCTTCAAACTGAAAACAAGAAATAACGATATACTCCATGGAGTTAAATTTTCCTCAGCCAGGATGGGTAAAAAAACAATTTTAACATGCAAAATCAGTAAGGCAACAACCCAATTTTAACATACAAATTCAGTAAGGCAGCAACCAAACTTTAACAAGCAAGTTCAATTGATCTGTCCCACTGTGAGCCGGGATAGAGCCGGAACACTCGCTGTGAAGATAAATCAGGTTCACCTCATTACAACAACAAAAAAACGCTTTTGTTCGTGGCTGAGCCCAAATGTTCCTTTCAAAAAAGGTCACAAATTCCATTGAATTTACCTGATAGACTCGATCAATTTATGCATTGGCTCAACTTCCATCGATGGCTCGATTTCTTCCGCAATCTCTGCCGACTCGGCCACCGTTTTCTCCCATTTCTTCAGCTCCTCCATCTTTTTTGTCTCGAGTTTTGGCGAAGATTGACCGGAACCACATTCTTCACCTGAATTCTCCAGAATTTTGTCGGACAATTGATGGTCATCGTCGTTCCCAGGGCGGATTTCTCTTCCATTTCGTCGGCGTCTCATCTTCAGAAGCGTTCGTGCTACAATTCCGAATCAAATTGTCAAATTGTCAAATCTTGTCAAATCTATTATTAATTGTTTATACATTGAATGACGTGAAGCCTGCAATAACACTTAAAGATATTAGCCAATCAAATGTTAGAATTTTTTTTTATTATTATTATTAAAAAAAATACATATTTTGATTTCCTATGTTACACATTTGATATAAAACAAAAATCTAAAGTCAAACCTAAACTAATAGTAAGTCAACAATGAACTCATCGCTATTAGTCTGTGGCCTTGGCAGGGACTAATAAAAATAAACTAAAGAAAAAACATACACCGATATATATAAAAGAGTTGGTTCATATAATCTTTAGACAAAAGAAAATGATGAATACTAATTTTTTTATTTTAAAATTTTTTAGATTTTACAATATAATTAAAGTTTTTGTTAATTTAATAATGATAAAATTGAAAAAAAAATGAAAAAAAAATTATACTTACGAAAACAGTTAATATGACACGTCGACTTTCTAATAATAATGGTATATTTCTATGTAATTTCGTATTAATAAATAACTTTATGATATTTATACTAAATTTAAAAATAAAAAATCATTCTTAATCAGCTTGTAAATTTAGATCATCGAAGGCCAGGCTCAAAGTCAACCTTTGACTTTAGGACTTGGCCTCTAACGACGCAAATTTAAAATGGTGTTACAGTCACGGTTCCAAAAAATTAGTGTCTAACCATCATTGGTAGATAATTTTCACCAAATTCCTTCGTTCACATACTTATTAAATAGTAAAAAGAAAATTAAAATCATGTCCCACAAAGTAGCGGCACAAAAAATTTCGGCGCAAAGTTTTCCAAATAAAAGTTGACGCTTGATTCATTAAATTAGAGCCTCCGACTTAACCGCATCCGGGTGAATAAAATAATAATAAAACACGCAATCGGCGGCCCACAGTCACAACTAATAGTCGAATAACAAATTCCATAAACTTGCCATCTTCCCTATAAATAGGAAGCATCTATAGCATATAGCGCCCTGCAATTCTCTTCCATCTCTACATTCYCCTTAGCTTTGTYTKATATYTTTTCCTTCTTCCGTTCTGAATACGTCTCGAGTTCGAATCGCCATGGATCCATCAGCTACCCATTTTTCTGTTATCGTAATTGCTGTGATACTGGCTTCAGCCGCAGCAGCAACGAATCAGAAGGTGAATCTCCTATACAGCCACGCGGACATCGCGGAATTCATCAAAACTTCGTGCAATGTGACTCTGTATCCGCAGCTCTGCGTTTCGTCGCTCTCTTCCTACCCGGGGTCGCTGAAGGCCAAGCAGATCGATCTCGTGAAAGCGGCCGTGACGGTGAGCCTCACTAATGCCCGCAACGTTTCCGTCTGGGCCTCCGGCCTGAAAACCAGAAGAGCTACGATGAGTGAAAGAGAAAGCGCGGCGCTTAAGGATTGTATTGGGAATTTCGGGGACACAACGTACGANTTGTCTAGAGGCTTATTTGGTGTAGAAGTTCCCTTTTTTGGTGGCATGTTGGCCAAGTATCACTTTAAACCTTGATTTTGAGGTGGTTCTGCTAGACAATCTTCCTTTTATTGTATCTCCAAAATTTCGGCCCTTCTGAGTATGGAATTTTATTTTTTGTAGGTCTCTGATATTTCTTCTCTTCAATGCCACATGTCTGATAAAAATTGAATGTGCCAAGTGGAATTTACGGTAACTTCCCCGCAACTTGCTGATTTTTGGCCTTTCCAAGAGATCTCACTTGTATAGCGTGCCCCACACAAAATAATTGATATAAAATTTTGAAACTCGTACTAGAACTACTACGGGATGTCCACTATCCAATGCAACTAGTCTCACTCAATTTGGATACTCTAAGAATAATTTATGATTGTTTTACCCGGAACACCTGCTTGAGACTAGTCAATAGGACTAGTCAGATACCCTATCTTCCACACGGTGTATCTACAAATTTAAGATGATCTGGTAGCTGAAATTTCTACCACAGATACCTTACTAATTTCTAAGAATATCCTATGGATTTCAGGGTCTGAAACGTTACAGACAAAAAATTATAGCGAAAATTCCACAATGACTCAATTCATGATGATTCCAGAACCCTATCTTACAAAAGTTTTATCTACAAAAGTATAAAGCCTCAGGAGATTAAATTTTAACCCAATGTACCTTGATCCGTCTACTAAATATCCTTCAAGACGTTCCTTCGGAATCGTTGTAGAAAAAAAGTTATAGCGAAAATTCCATGGCATCTCAGATGTAGCAGTGAAACCCCAAGACCTTGAGCTCTGATACCATATGTTAAGAACCAAATATCAATATAGCATAGAAAAAACTCAGAATAAGTACTCAATGCCTTGAAAAAGAGAGAATTTCGTATAATAAGCCTCTTTGAGGGGGAAACCTCCTTTTACCCCACATAAATGTTCAAGTACAAGATGATTCCAAATGAAAATGTCTCCTTGGTATATATAGGAGACTAGGAGGTATAATTACAACTAATGGAATAAAGCCTACAATAATAAAATAACATTACTAATTTAATATGCCCCAATTAAGGGGTAATGAGCCAATATTAGGGCTTAACAGGGAAGTTGACTCACACTCGAACATGAGAGCTCCCAATCAGGCTGTAAACACTCCCCTGGATTGTATTGAGGAAGTGGGGATCTACGTGACTGGTGATGGGATGAGGACTGAGACAACAGGGAGGTGGGATATGGAAACATGTGAGAGCTCCATGGGGGCACTTATAGAGACTTGTGTTCCATCATATCGGGACATAGTGACTAAAATCCCCCTTAATGTCTATGAAGGGTGCACAATGATTAGCAAAGGGAAACAAGTTACAGTTACAGGGATTGTGGGAGACAAGACAACACAACTTGGAAGAGAATTGAAGCAGGATACATGGACAGGGGGTCTGGGAATGAATTATTCTCCCATAAAGACCATAAGTGCTCGGAAAAAAGATCTGGAAAGTAGAGGGGTTGTAACCACTAGTGGAAATATTAACACAGAAAACGGGGCTCTTAGAGGAATTAAATCCCTTGCCAGGGATAAATAATGATTCTTGTTTCTATGAACCTAAGGGGAGTTGGAGGGGCTCCAAAACTTGCATCCCTCAGCAGAGAACTAACTTGCATTTTTTTGGACATTATCTTTATACAAGAAACTATGGTTGAGGAAGTAAAAGATCGAGTTCTGGTGTCAAAAATGTTGCCAAATTGGTATTGTTGCAGCATTGATTTTGTGGGACGGTCGGGAGGCATGTGTGTGGTGTGGAACCCTTCAAAATTGTCTCTAGTTCCCTTTTTTACTTGCATGGGCATCCTCTTGAATGGAACCCTTCACAAGGGAAATCAAACAATTACTCTTATAAATTGCTATGGCCCTTGCACTGACAGGAAAGTGTTTTGGAATACAATGGTCAATAGTGGTATTCTAGACACAAAAAACCTTATACTGGAAAGTGATATAAACTCCATTGTGTCAGCCATCGAAGTGGGGGGAGCCAAAGAAAGACCAAATCCTTTGGTGGAGTACTTCGAAGAAACCTTTAGAGACCGTGGATTGGTTGACATTGTCCCTAGTGCATATGTGCCAACTTGGAGAAATGGAAGAGGAGGGTCTGAAGGTGTAGCTAAAAGATTGGACAGAGTTTTGTTGTCAGAAGAACTAGTCACTTTGGTAGGGAGGTACAGAACTTGGGTAGCTTACCCCTACATTTTTTGGATCATGCTCTGATTGTTCTACAGATTGATGATGGCCAATGAAAAATAGCTCACCCATTCAAGCCGAATCCAATCTAGTTGGAAGAGAAGGGTTTTTGTGATATTGTTCATATGGTCTGGAAATATATTGAATTTGATGGTGAACCTTCAACAATAAGGAGATTGGTTGGAAAACTGACAGCCTTAAAATAGAAAGTGAGGGATTGGGAGAAATTTCAAAGGAGGAGGAGACACTATGAATCAGTCCAAGTGGAGGACGATTTAGAGAAGCTATATCTAACTAAAGCAAATGGGAATTCTTCAGTGGTAGTTGAAAGCGATATCAAAGTGCTAGAATAAAAAAGGAAAAAGTTTATGCTAGATGAAGAAGAAATGTGGAGACAAAAGAGAAGATCCATATGGTTGCAGGAAGGTGATCGGAACACAAAGTTTTTCCATCATTATGCTATCCATAGAAAAAACAGGAAATCGTTGTAGGAGATAAAGGATGAATTTGGCAATAGTCATAGTGGACAGGAGGAACTAGAGACTGTAGCGGTGAAAAACTTCAAATACTTTTATGTTGATACTAGGCAAAATTCTATTATTGAACGGGTGAGGACAATGTAGTATTACCCTGCCTTTTCTCTGAAAATGATGTTCAGGAGCTCGAAAAACCCTGCACAATTGAAGAATTACTTTCTTCACTCAAGATCTTTGCAAAGGACAAAAGTCTTGGCCCGGACGAGTGGACAGTGGAATTTTTCCTCCACTAATTTGATCTGATCAGGGATGACATTCTAGAAGCTGTGGTGGATTCAAGAAGCTCTGGATTAATGGTAAGGTCTTTAAACACAACCTTTTTAGTCCTCATACTCAAGGTGCATAAGCCCTCCATCTTTGGGGACTTCAGACCTATAGCACTATGAAATCTGGCATATGAAATTATCGCAAAGACCCTAGAAAACAAACTGAAACCATTCCTTTCAAAGAATTTATTGGTGGAGCAACTTGGTTTCTTAAAAGGTAGGCATATCTTGGATGTAGTTGGAACTACCCAAGAATGCTTACACAACATTAAAACAAAAAAACTAAAAGACCTAATCTTGAAATTGGATCTCCATAAGGCATATGACTATGTAAAATGGGACTTTCTCCAAATGATATTGTTAAGGATGGGCCTTGGTGTTTTGATTACAAACTGGATTATGAGTTGTGTCAATACAACTTCCTTAATGGTCTTGGTAAATGGTGGGCCTTCTCCTTTCTTCCGCAGTGGTCGATGGATTTGGCAAGGTTTCCCTTTATCCCCTTTACTGTTTATTTTGGTTATGGAGGGACTTAGCTTAATGCTCAAGCAAGCACAAGCTAAAGGCAAAATTACCAGGATAAATACTTCAAGGCTTATCAAGCTTATTGTCTTAATTTTTTTGGACGATGTACTGATTATGACCAGAGCTCAATTATTTGATTGGAAGGAAATTGATTACATTTTGTCTCTTTTATGTAAAGCATCGGGACTAGTCATAAACCCACAAAAATCTTATTTTCACTACTCGGGATTGCAGGAACATGACTTGGACAGCAATAAGGAAAATTTTCCCTTCAATTTTGTGGAGCTAAACGAAGGCTTTAATTACCTGGGCTTTTATCTAAAGATGACAAATTATCGTGTAGAGGATTGGAGATGGCTTATTCAAAAATTTGAATGAAGGATAGGACTTTGGTGTCATCCCTAGTTATCTTTGGGTGGGAGGTACATTCTTGTCAAATCAGTGTTAGAGAGCTTGCATGTGTTCTGAATGGATGTAGCAAATTTCCCCATCTGTGTCCTTAACAAAATCAGGGGGGTGATGTTTAATTTCATGTGGTCGGGTGGTGGGTTACTGAAACATGTACACCTTTGTAAGTGGAACGATCTTGCAAAACCAAAATACTTTGGAGGTTTGGGTATCAAGAACCTATACTGGTTTAGTCGAGCGCTGGAAGAAAACATCTTGTGGCAATGTTTGATGAAGGATGGACTATGGCATAGGGTATTAAAGGATAAATATTTACCCTCCATTTCGGTGGTGAATTGGCTTAGAATCCCTTCGATGAGTACAACAAAAGTATCAAATTCATGGAGAAGCCTCCTAAAATCATTTCAATTAGTGGCACAGTGGACAACATGGAAGCCAGGATCTGGCATGACCATAAGACTTGGAGAAGATACAATACTTGGACTGGGAAAGAGTTATTTTTTATCACAAGGCCTCATAGATTCTCTCAGATTGAAGGGCAGCCACTACCTATATCAGATATCATATCGGGGGAGACAAGGAGTATTTATGGCTCACTGTAAATCAGATTCAGAGTTCGGGTTGGTAGGCACATAAGTAGAAGAATGGGACAACTTCTGCAAAGCCTTGGATCATGTAGGAATCTTTCTGACAGATTCCCCGGACGAGTTAATTTGGATAGGAGGAAATGCATCGGGGAACATCACTACAAAAAATGCCTATGATTCCATAATGTGAAAGATTTGGAATTGTAGCAAAAAATGGTGGCACTATACCCTCTGGAAGTGGGACTTGGCATAAAAAAATAAACTCTTTACATGTCTATTGTTGGAGAACAAAATTCTCACTTGGGAGAACTTGTAAAAAAGAGGGAAGCTTGGCCCGAGATTTTGTCTTCTCTACAAACAAGACTCGGAAACAACCTTACACTTGATGATCCATTGGAACTTTACCCAACATGTATGGAAGGAGGTGATAGAAATTCTTAATGTATTTGGTGTTTGGTCCAATTTAAATCTGCAATTGTGTTTCAAAGACTGGTGCGAGAGTCATCCAAAGTGGCACATGTTTCCTTCAATAATTTGTTGGCAGATTGGTTGGAAAGAAAATTGGTAATTTTTTAGGAAGGTCAAGCTTCAAATATCTCGGTGGTCCAAAGGATTATGGGTTTGTTAGGAAGATCGCAAATGTCAAAAAAAAATGTCGGGAAGGAAAAAAATCCTCCGCAGCTATATGAGGGAAGACCAATTGGTTGGTTTGATGGGGCCGCTCAAAGGAGAGGGTAGACTAGTGGATCAGGAGGAGTCATCAAAGTAAATAATCACACAAAGTATAGATGGATGATGAATTGTGGCCCAGGCACGAATACTAGAACCGAACTATTGGGAGTTTGGGCTCTGTTAACCTTGGCAATCTGTTTGCACATGTATGACCTCCAAGTGTTTGGGGACTCAAGGATTATCATAAACTGGTTGAATCGGAAATGTGACCTTCAGGTCATGGACTTGATGTTATGGAAAGAGCAACTTAAGGCCCTCACTAGGGAATTCTCGACTCTCGAATTCACCCACACCTATAGAGACTTCAACCAAGAGGAGGATGAGCTCTCAAAGAAAGCCTTGGATCATCCAGAAGGAAAAATATAATACTCCCAAATGGAGGATGGGCATGTGGGCACAGTTATGGAATTAAACCTCTTTTGATGAAATTTTCCATCATTTGCAAATCTTTGTTTCATCCGCTTGAGCCCCCTATTGAGGAAGGGGAAGGATTTTTTAAATGATCGGTGATTGAATCTTCATTTTTTTGCAACCCGGGTCTTCTTACCTTGGACGAGAATAGGACAGACTTGAGCACAGTGCTTTTAGAGCAGGAGGCTTGGGTGTCTTTGGGCCTGTTTTTTAATCTTTTTTTAACTGTTTCTTCATTTTGGATGTATAGTTGCATTTTCAGACTGTTTACGGGTTGCATGGAGGCCTGTTTTGACTGTAACTCAACTCCTTTGCACTGTAACATTCCATAATTTATATTTACTCAATACAAAGAGAAAATTTTCTTTTAGGAAAAATGTAATTAGTCATAGCCATACTCTTAATGGGGAAAAATCCACTTCTATGTGGAGGATTGGATAGGGTGTATTGCTTTTCATTTAAGATTTGATCAATCTTTCTCTACAAGTATTTAAAGATGCTAGAGCCCTAAACTTCACAATCATATAATACAATCATGAGTGACAAGAGTCTCAAATATGAGTTTTTTGTTTTTCCATAACTAGAGGTTTGATGATTTACAATTGTTTTCAAGACCAAAATAGGCTTTCCACCCGCATTGATCATTTTCTCAATTTTATAGTACCAGTGCTTTCAAGACCAAAATAGGCTTTCCACCCTCATTAATCATTTTCTAAATGCTTAGTATTAGTTAAGCTAGTCCATTCTAAAATATATAAGTAACTTTTTTAGATTGATAATCATAATCTTTGTTTTGATTAACTATTAAACTCATGTTAAAATAAAAGTTCTTAATTAGTTGTTGAGATTAGAAAAACACCTTACTAAATAACCATATCATCTATATTTATTTTTTACTTATTGTAAAGTCAAATTCTCATATACATATACATGGATTACAATTTCATTTCTAAAAAAAATAAATATAACAAAATAATTTAAAAAACATATATAAATTAAATATACTTGTAAAATAATATACACTCTTATTTCATGTTAAAATTTACTATACTTGAATGCTATTTTTTTTCTTAAATTATTGTGAATATTGTTATTTATATTATGTTAAGATTGTTTTTCCGGATAACACTGTGTGCAAGTTTTTCAAACTCCAACGTTTCTAGTGGACACTCTAACCATCATCAAGGACAATCAAGCTAAAATGTTAGAAAAGAGTATGTTGAGGTTTGTATTTCAAGAGGTGAGTGAACGTTGAGGAGAGAGAGTGAAAGGAGGAGAAGAAATAATAGAATAATAAAATGGCCTCTAACCCTCATTACTCGTCTAGCCTCATTTGGGAAGCCCTTGAAATTGAAAAACACACAAATCATTTTAATTGCGAAGATGGATACAAACTTAGTCAATCTTGGCAGCCCACCATTCATCACCTAGATCAACGCACTTCCTCTATGTAGATGTCCTCTGCACATTTTTCTAGATCATTTTCCCCCCTTTTCCTCCTTAATTAAGTCTTTTGTGATCCATTTGTTTCTTTTCTTTATTTCCCTTAGTCCCTCTATGTGACCTCTCTCCCCCCTCACTCTTTTACCCTTTCCCAAACTTATGTCTTTAATATTAATTTATCATATTATCAATGTTTTTATTTCTTTACTTCTAACTTTGACTCGAGTCTAGTTATTATTTTATCTCCCTCTTCTTAGTCTCCTCCTTTCATCATTAATAATTTTAGTTTTATTTTATTTATTTATTTATTTTCATATTATCAAAGTTAATAATTTTAGTTTTATTCCTTTCATCATTAATAATTTTAGTTTTATTTTATTTATTTATTTATTTTCATATTATCAAAGTTAATAATTTTAGTTTTATTTTATTTATTTATTTATTTTCATATTATCAAAGTTAATAATTTTAGTTTTATTTTATTTATTTATTTATTTTCATGTTATCAAGGTTATATTTTCCTTACTTCTAGCTCTATTGTGTTTTTTTAATTTAATCTTCTCCTTACATTTCTAGCTCTTTTCCTTAATTTAATTATCAATTTTAACTAAATTTAAAAACTTTCACTTTATTATTTATCTCCTTTAAATTTATATTATTTTATTTTATTATTACTTTTATTATTTTATCATTTTTTTTTTCAACATTTTTACTTTCTAGCTTTGACTTTCCACCTTAATTTGATTATTTTGGTACATCTTTAATAATTACTATTTTATTATTAATCTTATCTATATCTATAGATAAGATTA
>SNQJ01S0007413.1:58217-70806 GCA_010110895.2 Picea sitchensis | reverse complement strand
CCTTGAGTGCCTCCCTTCAAATGTATTGACAACTCTATCAACAATTCCAAAGGCCAATTCAACACAATAAATGCACCTACTCTATAGTGACACTTGTCCCTTGAGTGTCTCCCCTCAAATGTGTTGACAACTCTATCAACAATTCCAAAGGCTAATTCAACACAATAAATGCACCTACTCTATAGTGACACGTGTCCCTTAAGTGTCACATCATTCTGACATAAAACAACTCATAAACAAATTGCCAAGCCTAACACATCACCCAAAATTAACAACAAAGTAAGGCCCACTCCATGAACAAGTATTGAGAACTCCTTTATAGGTGAACAACATGCCCCAAGGCAACTCAAGAATAAATATCACCATCCAAAATATTAACTCACGTTTCTTAGGACCACTTCACCCCATAAAGTCATCATTCCAAACATATTAGTAACCAGGGAAATCTGTAGGGGCTATATATTGTTCATGGGTTATTTTTCCATGCTTTTTCCAAAAAAAAAGATTTGTCAATTTCCATTTTTCTTAAAGTTATTATTCCAAATTCAATAGAATAAAATTATTTTACCTTAAAAATAGCTCAACTTTTATAGAAAATATATAAAATCCTTAGAAATTTGAATATATTTACAAAAATATCGTCAAACATTTTATAGTTTGCATTCCTTAAAATTATCCCTCTTAGTAACCAGGCTGATAAGATCATTAATCCATCCAAACATATTAATAACTAGGTTGATAAGAACATTGAACATCACTAACTAGTATTCCGAGAATACATATACATAATGAGTCTTCATTTTTAACTAGTAACACAACTATCAACTAACTAGTCACATACAAGACCTCATGTGCACACACTATGTGCTAAATTCCAAAACCATGACATTAATACAACCCGATCAAAAATGAGTGATTTAAAAATTTGACAATTTAATTTTTCCATAAATCTATTTTTAAGAAGAGACAAATTTTTGTCAAGTTCTACACATTTTTTATTTTTTATGAATTAAAATCCTTAAAGTTAAAATCTCATAGTCAAAGCTCCCATCAATCACAAAAAAAAACTATAACTCAAGACAAGAATTGTGAAAAAATAATAATGAATTTGTCCACTTTTTCAAGTGAAAATGCAAAAAGTAACCCTACTTAAATGACAGATAAGCCCTTAAATTCACCATTGAAATATGAACCAGAGGTGGATTCACTTGTTAGGTGGACATAGTCACAGCTGCTGGTCAATGCACATATCCACAGTTGAACACATCAACCAACCAAACACAAAGTCGGTATGACAGATTTGACCGCTCCTTCGGTCACATGGCCTCTACTCATACAGATTCGAGCAGTAACAGTGAGAATCGGCGGTCACAAACCTCATAGGACCGGTCGCTCCGAAAACAAAGGACAATCACGCCCGGAAATTGGTGATAGCGAAACACACCGATGGTCGAGCCATGTGATCCTGCACCAAATGCAGACATGAAAGTTGACTTAATGAAACCTACCCAATCTCAAGCCAAATTCATGGAACAAGGTAGGTGACCATCTCCATCATAGTGCCCAAGGACGATTGTTAAGGTCTGCCTTGTATTGCGCACTAGGAATTATTTTCTAGATTTTGATAAATATGTATTATATCATATTTGTACTCTCTTATAGCCATTAGAATCTGATTAGAACGTGCTAGTGCAACTTTCGTGGAGTACACATCTTTCCATGGGGAATGGGCAAATAACTTCTTTACATCTATATAGTTGTGTTTAGTTTTGTAATATTTTCCATAAAGGTGATAAATTGTACATGGTGAGAAAATATGTTGTCTCTCTTTGCTCTATGTGGGAGTAAGTTAGCACCTCTATGCGGAAGTAAGTTAGCAGTGTAGTAATACTGGGAAAATATGGGGATCAATCTGGATCATGAACGATCCTCATCCTAACAGAATAATCAATTAATCTGTATTGTTGTGAATGAATAATTATAAGGAAATTACAAGGAGTGCTTTTTAATTTATAGGATTGAGGAGTCCCAACAAACATCTAAGATTAGTTGGCCAGTTGAAAGAATCTACGTGAGCTTAACTCACATAAGTTGTCACTTGTTTAGAATTAGAGACAATCTAAACAAACACACCAACACCCCCCCATACGCGAAACGTAGGGAGGAACAAAGAAGAACAAAGATGGGTACATGCAACAAGGCCTGATAAGGTACCCATGTACAAACTCTCATAGCTGGAGAAAAGGAAAAAACTCGTAGGAAAAAGCTCCTCTCCAAAACAGAGAAAAATGCCAGTGTTGAAAATGGTGTTGGTGTTGAAACTGAAGAAGATCCCACAAAGATGCATTGAAAAGCAAGAGAATGAGGTCTATAGAGGTTGAAAGCTCCAATCAGGAAGTATGATCAAATTCTGAACAAGAGGGCCAAGTAACCTCAAAGAACGTGGTTGGATTCTGATGTAGAAAAGGTTTGGTTGCAAAGGCACAAGAATGGAAAACACCGACAACCACCACATAAGTGCTTCAGAAAATAGGTGTTGGTAAAGAACCAGAACAAAGGATTCAAATAGAAGCAAACACCGTCAACTATCAAAAGATCAATGAGGCTTGTGGAGGCTGAAAACTCCAAACAGGAAGTATGGCCAAAACTCTAAAGAGGAGGGCCAAGAACCTCAAGTTGTCAACACCATCAAAGATCCATGTAGAAATCCAAATTTCAAACTTCTCAAGCAAAGAGATCGATCCTCTTAAATGAGTCTTGACTCAAAGAGCCTCATGAGGTACTCATGTACAATCGACAAGAACATCATATAATGAGTGTCCTTATGGATGTCAATCCATCTCACCGAAGTACATGGGTCACTGGTCGCTGCAATTGTTGAGTCAAAATAGGAATGGTGCTCAATACGAGGCTCACTCAAAAGACGCTTGATCTTGATCGAACATGATCGTCTGCCTCAAAATCGCAGAGCTCTCTTGCTCTCCTTGTCTTTCCAAAACTTGCCTCCCTTGGTTGTGCGCCCTTGTTCTCTTATAGGCTCTCCAAAGGTCACCATCACAAAGTGTCGTGTCCTTTGGGGGTGTCGCACCACTTCGCGAACCCATGTCCAAATGAATCGGCATGCCCCTTCACAGACCTGGTCGCTCAAACAAATCATTGTGCCCCATCGCGGACCCAGTCGCCCAAACAAACCCATGCGCTCTCCAACTGTCATGCCCCTTGGGACCAACACACCCAACCTTGGTACGACCCTCATGCTGGTGTGCCCCATCCGTCTAACTGAATCATTGTCTTGGGTGCACACTCCCCTCAGGTGAGTCGAGCTAATTCTCCTAAGTGCACCCCCCATGCCTTAGCCGATTTGTTTGTTTGATGGAGCGCCCAAGTCTTGCCCTCAACCCTTTGTCAAATTGTTCATCGCCTGACTTATGTCACAAGAAAACTTGGGTGGACTCGTCCCTTGGAACATTGTGCGCCCAAGGAACCCCAACTCTCCCCAATATGAAGACTTTTGTCTCATCATTCGCACCAAGTGTCATGTCCACCCGATTCAGACTGTGGTGGGAGTGTGCACGCCCAAGCTGAGCTCCCGAGGCCTTACATCCTCCCCCACTTCAAGTCGTTGTTGTCCTCAGAAACATCTACAAAATGTGCAATCTCCAAGTCTCTTCCCAAACTTGTGCTTCTGTTGCAACTAAGTCTGTTGGAAACCCCAAGTTTCCTGCTAACTAGAAACCACAAATTCTATCAAAGTGGAAACCCCAATTTTTCCCGCAAAGTGGAAACCCAAGTTTCCACTAACCAAATTGTATTGCACCCAACTATGCATGATCTATCCCCTGGATCAATGCGGTCACTTCATCCATCTCCAAGGATGAAAGTCACCTAACTCTGTTTCACTCTCTTGTTATTGTTTAGTTTCGTTCCTTGCTACAACCGGTTGTTGCCCACTTCGCTTCGAAATTTCGCCTAAGTTTTGAATTCTTGTGATCTTGTTGTTGAGCACAATGTTATAGCCTCAAGTCTGCACTGGTTGGGTAGCTAGTCCAATCCTAACGTCTAGTTCTTGAAATGTGCATCTCCATGCCCGAACTTAATATTTTTTGTCGCACCTCCATCACTTTATCCAACTCCGAAGACTAAGGCAAGTGTCCATCCTTGCGTCACTACCACTGCCATCGTATGATCTTTGTCAAGGAGATCCTCCACAATGTCTAAGTGCTACACATTGAACCTACTGGCATGTTTATAATCTTGACCCCCTTGTCATGTTGTTATTCTCATGCAAGTCGCGAACTAGTTGAATGGCCATTCCAACTGTCACACTCCTTGATATTGCACACCCTCATGCACAAACTAGTCACTACCTTCCACAATTCAGTCCATCTATACAACAATCTCAGACTAAGGCAAGGTCACCCCTCACCTTGTTGCACTATGAAGTCACCCCATAACAAAGTCATATGTGGCAACTTGACTCCATTGTCCACATCATGGAACAATTAGTCAATCTGCTCCAAGAACTATACATCTAGATTTCCTTTTCCTCACTACTTTGTCACCCGACCATGCTACCTGAAAGCAAGAGAAATTCCCATGCCCAAATAATCTCTTCATGCTGCAATCTTCATGTTCGCACAATCCTCCAAACGAAGGTAAGTCCCCAACTCGTCTCCTTCCGTCGAGTCACCTCAACGCAACTCAACATATGTGATGAGCATGGCCAACATACCTACACTCCTCAAATCTCAAAATGAATTGTCCAAAGCATTCCAAGTAGAATGGGCCACCTCAAAGAACTTACATGCCTTCGACATGTTCACACCAATACTATGCTAACTCCAACCAACGACCCTCATCGGATCTTTAAGTCATTTCACAATTGTCCGCAAATCACCAAGGTGTGCTCTACGTCATCCAATGTCCCATACCAAAGGCGAGCGAACATCACCCAAGTCACTTGATCTACATTATTCCCATTCAGGTTGATTGGCACAACTCTTGGTCAACTTCCTTGCTGACTCTATATGTCTCCTAAAACGAAACTACCTTGCCTTTTCTACAAGTGTCCAAAATTTGGCACCGTTGTCGCGACTGTCAAGTCATCGCATGACCCAAAAAATATGGTTAAGGCACCAAACACTAGGGAAACTCACCCATCCTCTCGAACATGGCATGTTTAGACTTCACTTCTCACCACCACAGGGACCTCTCCAATGTACCTCATCAAATAATTAGGCAACTTCCTCAAGCCACCTCGACGACTACATCCAAATCGGCCTAAGTTCACCACGAGACTTGTTCAAGCAGGTTGCCCCAAGCTGTCTGTGCGTTCACCCAATCAAGGCATCCCAGACGGTTGCAAGACTTCTTCGAATATGCACCACTTGAGTCACCCTCAAGTCTATCGGTTTTCACCGAGGAAACATAAGGCACTTGAAGCACCAAGTCATCCATCTTCCCTTTAAAGAACTCGCTACGACACTTGGAAAATACAAGAACTCAAGCCCAACCACACCTTTCCAATGGCATTATTTGTTGTAACCATGTTCTAAGTCGGTTGTCTTGGACTTCCGCTTGCCCAAGCAACTAACTCTTTGCATGAACTCCCTTCAATCACCCTTCTTAACTCCATAGATCTGCAAGACCTTCGCTGCGATACAAGGCTAAGTACATTCATCCACTTCATAAATCCATTTAAGTCCCAAACTTCGCATGCAACTGGTCAAGCTCATCTTCAATGTCTTGCCATATCCGCACCTTGATTTCTTCCACTTCAAGGCACCATGCACCCATTTCCTGAATATCAAGTCATGCTGCTAACAGACTGTTTTAACTCTATGAAGAGTCACTTTGTCTGAAGGTTGCGGTTATAGATTTTAACCTTGTACAATATTTACTGCAAACAATTTTTTAGTAAAAGAACATAAAAGATACAATGGAAAATACAAACATTACACAGAGATTTTTCCCCTGGAAACCCAAACCGGGAAAACCAACATATTCTATATTCATTCATAGTGATACATTGTTTACAATATAATATGCATATAGGAGCCAACGACATCAAAAACCCTAACCCAATGACCTGGATTAGTCAACAACCCTAATTCCTTAACTAGAAATAGAAAATCGTCAGCAAAAACCATGTGCCTAAAAACCGCCCAACAATGGACACGAAAAACGAGGCAAAAATATGACACATTTTCCGAGGCAAAAACAATTCTCAAGGGCATTGCCCTCGAACCCCCGCGAGGGGGGATTCCCCCCCCCCACACCCCCTGCGTGCCCGGTGCAACACAAACACTACTACTCGTGCAAAGAATATAACACATACCCAACATTCTCCCACTTTTTGTTTTCTTTGCTTACAAGGGGTTACAGGGTTACATAATCAACAATCCAGGGCAACAATGCCCATGGATCCTCTACACCAAGAGAACTTCTTAGTGTTCACATATTTTGTTAATGAATCTGCAACATTCTTCAAAGTGTCCACCTTCATCAGTGATACTTTCTTTTATTCAACCATGTCTCTCACAAAGTGATATTAAATATCAATATGCTTTGTATTTGAATGATAATTAGCTTGGTTCTTTATCAGAAAAATTGCATTGTAACTGTCACAATCTATCCTTGCATCTTGTTGTACCAACCCAATACCTGAACACAATCTTTGTAACCATACTACTTCCTTACTTGCATGAGTGGCTACCATGTATTCATCTTTTGTAGTTGAAAGTGCCACTACAACATGTGTTTTGCTCATCCAAATTATTGCTCCTCCAAACAGGTTAAACACATACGCACTTGTAGATCTCTTATGATCTAGATCTCCATCCCAGATTTTAGTTCTACCTCACACATGCCTCCAACAAACCTTCGTTTCCAAACTTAGCCAAAATATGCCCAAGATAAACTCCCCCATCTTTGTCGAATGAATCCACCTCAAGGAAGCACAAATCCTCCCAAGTGGAGCAACTTGGCCCCTTGAGTGGGCTCTCCCTCTTCATCTACCTTAGGATCACAAATCTTTCTTGTTCTCCTTGTCTTGCCAAAACTTGCCTCCCTTGGTTGTGCGCCTTTGTTCTCTTACAGTCTCTCCAAAGGTCACCATCGCAAACCATTGTGTCCCTTGGGGGTGTCGTGCCCCTTTGCGAACCCATGTCCAAATGAATCGTCACACCCCTTCGCGGACCTGGTCACCCAAATGAATCATCGCACCCCATCGTGTACCCAATCGCCCAAACGAACCCATGCACTCCCCAACGGTCATGCCCCTTGGGACCGATGCGCCCCATCCATCTAACAAACTCATCATCTTGGGCGTGCGCACCCCTTAGGTGAGTTGGGATGACTCTCCTAAGTGTGCCCCTCATGCCTTAGTTGATTCGTCTATTTGGTGGAATGCTTAAGTCTTTCCCTCAACCAGTCGTCAATTCGCTCATCGTTTGACACGTGTCGCAACACAACTTGGGTGGAGTCACCCCTTGGCATGTCGTGTGCCCAAGGAACCCCAACTCTCCACTATATGAAATCTCTTGTCTGCTCATTCACACCGAGCATCCTGCCCACCTGATTCAGACTGTGGTGGAAGTGTACATGCTTGAG
This sequence comes from Picea sitchensis, assembly GCA_010110895.2. NCBI lineage: Eukaryota > Viridiplantae > Streptophyta > Pinopsida > Pinales > Pinaceae > Picea > Picea sitchensis. The sequence goes on along the minus strand of SNQJ01S0007413.1, from coordinate 63,195 downwards.
CCGAGCTCCTGAGGCCTTACAATACCCACTTCACTAGATCTCAAATACACCTTCATTAAGCAATTGAGATTCCAATATAAAATGGAAATGACACCAAATAACACCAATTAAACCACCAATTTGGAACTAAATGTAAAATTATGATAAATATTATGTATTAACAACAATTCTATTTTAAACATACATACTCATTAATACTAAACAAATACTCATTAATACTAAACAAATGACACTAAATTCATAATTATGACAACTAATATAACAAATAACCTTTTAGGTTAGAAATGTTGAAAGTTGGAATGATATTTAGTTTTTATAAACTACATATGAGTGTTAAATTTTGGTATATATAGTCGTTAAATGGTGAACTCATAATCTTCCCTTAATCCAAAATAAACAAATTATAATTTCATAGTAAAAATTTTCGTAGTATTAAATTATGAGTATGTAAATTTGATCATTAAATTAAATTATGAGTATGTGAATTTGATCAATTCTATTGGTATTGTCTTAAAAACAATTTTATACTATAAATATATTAATATATGAGTTGCATGTATTGAAATAAACCATATCCTTTAGAGGTGTGATATTGATGCATGAGAAATGAAAAATCCCGAGGAAATTCTCAAAAGAGTCACATAACACATACTTGATATCAATTACACTTGATATCAATTACGATGATAGTAGATATTCTAACCCATAACCCTATTATGGGATGTCATTCCACATTAAGAATTACTCTATTTTACTTTTAGAGTTTGGAGTCCTTTTACACCATACTTAATACATTGCTTTCATTCTATATACATAACAATTTTGTCATGTCTTAAAAGGTAAGCAATAACGTGTTAAAAGGTTAACTTTGACTTTAAGGATACATATTAGGTATACACCTCTATTTTGTATGTGACTGATTCATATTTTAGAATGTAATACCTTGAATAATAAGTATATATATATATATTGGTTTTTGTTTTTTTTGTAGATTATTTTATTTGTGATTAATATTTTTTTTTAATTACAGGAATTGGTAATTTGTTGGAGTGATTTAGGTTAGTTTTGGGATCAAATCTACTGGTTACCAGTATAAACCAAGAGTATATTCAACATCTCACAAACCAGATATATCAATAATTTGTGATTTAGCAAGAGTCAAGGTATCCATAGGCACACCGGAATAGACCTCTATCCGAGGAGGTGTCTACCCTTTTATCCTTATCATAATGGGTTAACATATCACTCATGAGAATTATACCCGGATCGAAAGGATAACAAACATGCTACCCAACCACCCAAACTAAACCTATGTGATTATCATTATTAATTTCAAGTTTATAAAAAATCAAAATAATGTATCCTTTGTTGAGAGTAATATATGATTATAGAAGAGTTCTATAAGAGCTCCAAATTCTTATTCCTATAAAGAAATAAAACCTCAACAATAAAATATATTTTCCTCTAATTTATTAGTTGTGATACATATAATTTCCAAAAAACATCCAATATTAAATCATAATTTTTTTGTCTTTTTATAATCTAATAAGATACAATAATGAATCATTTAAAAGCATTTGACTAATATATTTTATATTTTATTTTTCGCAATTTCGTGTTAGAGTAGTCTAAATGTTCTACCTTTTGGGAGTTTTCTAGTGATTTTTTTCATTTGATTTTTCCCGAAATTCGGTGAGGAATGGTTGGATCTGCAGATTTGAGGGGATAAGTTTGTATAATCCAAGTGTCTTAGAGGTTTTTCAGTTCGCTAAATCCATTTATGCATCCAAAAATACAATTTAAACAACAGAAAATAATGATTTTGTCTAAATTTACATCACCAAATTCCGACCAAAAAACCCAAAAATTAAAACGTTTAATCAAAACCTTTCATATTTTATGAAATTTCTTTAACTTCTAATTAATTAAAACCTAATTAATTAAAATATGTATATATCAAATGCAAATCTTTCCACAATCACACATCGTAATTCCATTTCACACTAATATTGTCCTTTCCTCCTACATATATAAACACATAGTTTACAAAGTTCCATCAATATGCCTCATATTTCAGTTTCATTAAATTTAACACGTTAATGCATTTATGAGCCTCAGATTTCCCTCGTTCTTCAACCAATTAAGAAAACACTTTTTCTTTTATGATTTCTAAACCACTATTGTCCTTGCCTTTTCAAATAATAGTTATTCAACAGTGTCACATGGGTATATTAATTTTCAATGGTTTCACCAATAATGGGTTGGTTTTCAATGGTTTCACCAATAATTTGGTCCACCGAGTTGTTTCAAGAGTAACTAAGTGTTTTTTCAATTACGTTGGTTGTTCTTTAGACAAAGCACGAACTTAATATTTTTCAATCATTTGACCACACTTTAAAATAAAGCAGTGTTGTTCGAATAAATATTTCAACCAATTAACACTTAACCATATTTAGTTAGTCTCATAGCAACTACTTTGACCTTTATATATCTCAAATGTATGCTTGTCCTTTTCATTTACAACATATGCATTAATGAAGTATGACTTTCATTCATATCATACACTTTGGAATAATAATACGAGAACATAACATAAGATGGACACATAACACAAGGTACACAAATTCATATCATACACTTTGGAATAATAATATGAGAACATAACACAAGATGGACACATAACACAAGGTACACAATTATTAGAAAGCACATTTTTTAATGATTTTCTTTAGTGGGTATTTATTTTGATTTATGCTCCCTTTTAGTGGGTACTTATTTTGATTTTCATTTGTTCAAATTTTTAACTGTATTAAGTCTATTGTGATATTTGTCTTTGACAAAGTCTCTATCTAATTTAACTTGGGCATCTTCATCATGTACCTTGTTCATGCAAAAATTGTCAACATGTTGAAGTCTATATAAAGGGATGACCACCCATTGATATAAATGGATGCCCAACCATTGTAAATGCCAATATAATAAGAAGTGCTTTACGTAGATGGTTCATTAACTCTTTAACGAGTTCATTGAACTCCCCTTGATTGTGTCGACAAGTCCATCAATAATTCTAAGAGCTAATTTATAACAATATATGCATCCACTCTCTATTGGCATATGTCCGTTGGTTCTTACATCATTTTTTCATACAAAAGAGCCCATAAACAAGTTTTCAACTGTAATAATAGATCACCTAAATTTCACAACCAACATATGGACCACTGACTAAACAATTGTTGACAATTCCTTTATAAGTGAATACCTTGCCTCATCGGGTCAACTTAACAACAAATATCACTATTGCCACTATTAGCTCAAGTTCTTTAGGTCCACTTCCATTCCATTAAATCCTCTTTTCAAACACACTAGCAACCAAGCCCACAAAACCATTGAACAAAATAGTCTAGTCTTTAAAGTGACACATACACATAATCAAGACCTCATTTTTAACCGATGACCTAACCAACCAATCACACACCTCCTACTAATTTTTAAGACATGAAACTAATTAAACATAGTTAAATAAAAAAAGTATATATATATATATATATACCAACACATGGAGTAACATATACATCTCATAATAAAACCAATGTTTTCAATAGTCACTTATATCCAAGAGAAAACCAATGCTTCCAGTCGTCACTTGTATCCAAGATAACACTAGCGTAACAACTCATAAACAAGTACAAAGGACCATAATCAATATTTAGACCATGGATTTAAAACCATTATTCTTGATACATATAGCCTTCAAAATAACACTTGTTATAAACACTTTCAAAAGCAAAGGTTTAAGTGAGGCATTCATGGCATATAATTTGTGGCTACGTGGTTTCAAGTTTAAATCTTTGTGTAACAATTGATCTCATATACAATGGCATGCCAATGCAGTAGAGTAGTTCACATAGGCATGGTTATAAGTGGACAACGTTATGTGTTGTATACCCACTACAAGTTAATGTCTTTATTTGACTTGTCACTTTAAGACAACAAGCTCATGGGACCAATGCCTAACTCTCTGCTTTAGTCCTACAAGCAATCTCTTGTTGAGAGGCAAATATAGACTAATATTTGATTGAATCCTCTACATCCTCAACCAAATACAACTTTTGTTTCTCCACACATGAGCATGTCAAGTATACACCATAAAAAAAGACATATGTAGTCCATAAGGAGTAGCTATAACTAGTGCAAGATTATGGGTTTCCCTCACTCATAGAGTTATAATTGTAGCATGCAAATCAACACACTAGAAATTGAGGCACACTCTTCTTGATACTTAAAAGTCTAGGGCCAATATAGATATAGGCTATTTTAATTTATTATTATAGATATGTTTTAATATATGACAATTAATGATCAACTTTTTTTTATAATTACACACCTCTTTTTTTTAAGGAGTATAAGTGTCACACAAACAAATGAATAAATGTAACACATCTCAATACCCTAAGATGTAGAGTTCACTTTACTTCTCTTAGTGCAATAAGCACCATACAACAATAGATTCAACCTTGAACAACACATATCAACAATATGAGTCATTAGTATCTATGTCATGACCTCTATGAACAACATGTAGACACCACCAACACATTAAATGTTAGCATGCATAGATAGTGGATTCACATGATCAATCAAAACAATTTAGCACCGAATCGACATTTGTTAGTCAATGCATTGATTCACATTTATTGAGTAGATCAACCAACCAAACACACAATTCATATGGAAATGTCTAAAAAAAATGCACACTAGCATTTGTTTGGCACTCAGACATGTGTTAGAGTCTCGATGAGGTCATGAAACTTTGATCATTTAGTTTCTTAAGGCACAAAAACCAACCATATTGTACTAGTTGATTCTATAGCTACATAATGACATTGTCCACAGTTATAGTTCATAAGCATGCACAAATTAGACTACTCCTTGTGTAACCTGGCCTCTAGTCATATGGATCTCAATCATATGAGCAATA
>SNQJ01S0007413.1:42390-58167 GCA_010110895.2 Picea sitchensis | reverse complement strand
AGTGTCACATGGGTATATTAATTAGGTAAGGTTGGTTTTCAATGGTTTCACCAATAATTTGGTCCGCCGAGTTGTTTCAAGAGTAACTAAGTGTTTTTTCAATTACGTTGGTTGTTGTTCTTTGAACAAAGCACGAACTTAATATTTTTCAATCATTTGACCACACTTTAAAATAAAGCAGTGTTGTTCGAATAAATATCTCAACCAATTAAGACTTAACCATATCTAGTTAGTCTCATAGCAACTACTTTGACCTTTATATATCTCAAATGTATGCTTGTCCTTTTCATTCACAACATATGCATTAATGAAGTATGACTTTCATTCATATCATACACTTTGGAATAATAATATGAGAACATAACACAAGATGGACACATAACACAAGGTTATTAGAAGGCACATTTCTTAATGATTTTCTTTAGTGGGTATTTATTTTGATTTACACTCCTTTTTAGTGGGTACTTATTTTGATTTTCATTTGTTCAAATTTTTAACTGTATTAAGTCTATTGTGAATTTTTTTTCCTTATAAAATAAATATATTTGTCTTTGACAAAGTCTCTATCTAATTTAACTTGGGCATCTTCATCATGTACCTCGTTCATGCAAAAATTGTCAACATGTTGAAGTCTATATAAAGGGATGACCACCCATTGATATAAATGGATGCCCAACCATTGTAAATGCCAATATAATAAGAAGTGCTTTACGTAGATGGTTCATTAAGTCTTTAACGAGTTCATTGAACTCCCCTTGATTGTGTCGACAAGTCCATCAATAATTCTAAGAGCTAATTTATAGCAATAGATGCATCCACTCTCTATTGGCATGTTTCCCTTGATTCTTACATCATTTCTGCATACAAAAGAGCCCATAAACAAGTTTTCAACCGTAATAGATCACCTAAATTTCACAACCAACATATGGACCACTCACTAAACAATTGTTGACAATTCCTTTATAAGTGAATACCCTCACCGGGTCAACTCAACAACAAATATCACTATTGGCACTATTATCTCAAGTTCTTTAGGTCCACTTCCATTCCATGAAATCCTCTTTTCAAACACACTAGCAACGAAGCCCACAAAACCATTAAACAAAATTGTCTAGTCTTTAAAGTGACACATGCACATAATCAAGACCTCATTTTTAACCGATGACCTAACTAACTAATCACACACCTCCTACTAATTTTTAAGACATGAAACTAATTAAACATAGTTAAATCAAGAGTATATATATATATATTCCAACACATGGAGTCACATATACATCTCATAAGAAAACCAATGTTTTGAGTAGTCACTTATATCCAAGAGAAAACCAATGCTTCTTGTAGTCACTTATATCCAAGATAACACTAACGTAATAACTCATAAACAAGTACAAAGGACCATGTCACTTATATACAAGATAACACTAGTGTAACAACTCATAAACAAGTACAAAGGACCATAATCAATATTTAGACCATGGATTTTAAACCATTATTCTTGATACATATAGCCTTCAAAACAACACTTTTTATAAACACTTTCAAGAGCAAAGGTTTAAGTGAGGCATTCATGGCATATAATTTGTGGCTATGTGGTTATAAGTGGACACCTTTATGTGTTGCATACCCACTACAAGTTAATGGCTCTATTTGACTTGTAGCTTAAAGACAACAAGCTCATGGGACCACTGCCTAACTCTTCGCTTCAGTCCTACAAGCAATCTCTCGTTGAGAGACAAAGATAGACTAATATTTGATTCACTCCTCTCAATCCTCAACCAAATACACCCTTTGTTTCTCCACACATGAGAAGGTCAAGTATACACCATAAAAAAAGACATATGTAGTCCATAAGGAGTAGCTATAACTAGTGCAAGATTATGGGCTTCCCTCACTATAGAGTTATGATTGTAGCATGCAAATCAACACACTAGAAATTGAGGCACAATCTTCTTGATACTTAAAAGTCTAGCGCTAATATAGATATAGGCTACTTTAATTTATTATTATAGATATGTTTTAATATATGACAATTAATAATCAACATTGTTTTTTTTAATTACACACCTCTTTTTTTAAGGAGTATAAGTGTCACACGAACAAATGAATAAATGTAACACATCTCAATACCCTAAGATGTAGACTGCACTTTACTTCTCTTAGTGAAATAAGCACCATACAACAATAGATTTAACCTTGAACAACACATATCAACAACATGAGTCGTTAGTATCTATGCCATGACCTCTATGAACAACATGTAGATACCACCAACACATTAAATGTTAGCATGCATAGATATTGGATTCACATGCTCAATCAAAACAATTTAGCACCGAATCGACATTTGTTATCCAATGCATTGATTCAAATTTATTGAGTAGATCAACCAACCAAACACACAATTCATATGGAAATGTCTAAAAACCATGCACACTAGCATTTGTTTGGCACTCAGACATGTGTCAGAGTCTCGATGAGGTCATGAAACTTTGATCATGTAGTTTCTTAAGGTGCAAAAACCAACCATATTGTACTGGTTGATTCTATAGCTACATAATGGCATTGTCCACAGTTATAGTTCATAAGCATGCACAAATTAGACTACTCCTTGTGTAACCTGGCCTCTAGTCATATGGATCTCAATCATATGAGCAATATAAATCAATAGTAAGAAACATCRATAGTCCTCACACTACCATTCATGTACTAAAATCAACTTGTGGCTAATAACTATAGATCGTTTYCTTTGCATCAAATACTAGATGTTTGCAAATCCATTATTCTCAAGGATGGAACCCAATTACCACAACATAACACAAATAAAATATTGTTTCAACTAGATTTAGCACACATTAGCAGCATGGTACCCACTCTTGTCATGAACTTCAAATTAGAAAATAGATCTCACACCTCATGTAACCAATCACTTGAAATTGAAGTGCAATCACACTAGGGAATTGATAGGTGTATAGGGACATGCTTGAATTAGTGACGATGCACCAGAAGGGGGCATATGTAAGAAAAAATGAGGCATACTTATGCTACAGTCTCCTAGGCTAATTCATGGTTATTATATATCATTTTATTAGGATTAATAATTAATTATTACGCATTTCCTAATTTATGCATATTAAAGAATTAGTTAGAAGTTTGTTATGCTTTGATCGATTATTTTTTATCAGATCTTATTTTTGTAAAGTTTACAATATAAATACAGAATTGAAGAAAGAACAAATTGTATGTGCTTATTTAACTAAAGTCTCTCTTGTTAATTTTTCATTTGATCTTTATTTTTTATGCGGGCCTTTAACGCATATGAATTGGTATTCAAGCAAGTTTGTAATTGGGGTAGGACTCTATTTTTTTCCATCTCTCTACAATTTCCTTTAACAATGTTAGGGCTTCAACACCCCATGATCTTGTGCACACATGCTCACCATGACCCATCATAAATATTCTACAACCTACAACACATTGTACATGGGTTTTACAACATCCTTATCAACAATTGTTTTATCATTATCTCGTAGAACCTTTTCAAACAAATCCCTGCGAGATAGCACAAAATCTGTAGTAGGATCTCATATAACCATTTCAACCAACTATATGTGGGCTAGCATGAAATCTGCAACACCATCTCACAAAACCTTGTGAAATAGATCCTCACAGGCTAACACAAAATCTACAACACTTCTTATTAAATTTAGAATAGGGATTTCCATCAATGCTACAGGAATAGCTTGAACAATTCTTTTCTCATGCTCTCGTAGAACCTTTTCAAACAATTCCCCATGGGATAACACAAAATCTGTAGTAGGATATCATATAACCATTTCAACCAACTATATGTGGGCTAGCATGAAATATGCAACACTATCTCACAAAACCTTGTGAAACAACTCCTCACAGGCTAACACAAACTCTACAACACTTCTTATTAAATTTAGATTACGGTTTTCAACAATGCTACACACATAGTCCATGAACGTTTTGCAGGGACACGTATCCTTTCATTCCATTTATACAACAAGAGTCTGTTTGGTTCAAACAACACACATCTATATGGTTAGAGGAATCAATTTGGATCTATTGATTATTGATTGTTCATCTATTAGTTTTCTACAAACTACATATGAGTGTTAAATTTTGGTACATTTAGCCATTAAACATTGAACTCATAATCTCCCCTTAATCCAAAATAAGTGAATTATAATTTCCTAGTAAAGTTTCTTGTATTGAATTATGAGTATGTCAATTTGTTCAACTCTATTGGTATTGTCTTAAAATCAATTTTACGGTTATAAGTATATTAATATGTGGGTTGCATGTATTGAAATAGATCACGATATCCAATATAGGTGATATCAATGCACGAGAGATGAGAAATCCCAAGGAAATTCTCAAAAGATTCATGGAACACATTGTTGATATCAATTTTGATGATTCTGGATATCCTGAGATTGTAACCTTATTGTGGAATGTCATTCTACATTAAGAATTACTCCAATATAATGTTATAGTTTGGTATTCTTTTACACCATGCTTATGCAATTTTTCCCATTTTATATACACAACAATTTTGATATAATGAGAGACAAGTAATATCATGTTAAATGGTCAATTTTAACTTTTAGGATACACATTGAGTATACACCTTTGCTTATTTTGAATGCAATTAACTCATATTTTAGGTTGCAATACTTGAATAATAAATACATACACATTAGTTTTGTTTGTTTTATCGATTATTTTCTTTGTAATTAACATCATTAATTACAAATTTATTAAAAAACAAAATAACCTATTCCGTATTCAAGATAATATATGACATATAAAAACTCTTAATTCTACTCCTTATATAAATTTATATAACCATATGAAAACTCTTAATTCTACTCCCTATAAACAGAGAAGACTTCAACAATGCAAGAAATTTACCTATGGTTTACTATTATCGGCAAATACATCCTTTTGTCAACCAAATAATTTTTTTTTTATGTTATTTTATGGTATAATTAAAAAAAACACCTAACCAATATTTTTTCCTTTACAATTTTAATATCAAGTTTTTTTTTAACTTTATATATATATAATAATAATAATAATAATAAATTTTATTTAAAATTCCATTTCACATTAATATTACCTTTCCTACCACACATATAAACACCCACCACACACATAAACATCCAATATTTTTTCTTTTACAATTTTAATATCATGTTTTATATATATATAACAAATTCTATTTAAAATTCCATTTTATATTAATATTGCCTTTCCTACCACACATATAAACACCCACGACACATATAAACACCCAGAGTTTCATCAATATCCCTCATATTATACAAAGTTTTATTAATATCATTCATAAATACATTTATGAATATCAAATTTCCCTCGTTCCTCAACAAACTAAGAAACACTTTTTCTTTTATGATTTCTAAACTACTATTGTCCTTACCTTTGCATTTAGTTGTTCAACCATCTTTCCAACAATATCCCTCATATTGTACAAAGTTTTATTAATAACATTCATAAATGCATTTATGAATCTCAAATTTCCCTCGTTCCTCAACAAACTTAGAAACACTTTTTCTTTTATGATTTCCAAACTCCCACTGTCCTTACCTTTGCATTTAGTTGTTCAACAATGTCACATGGGTAGATTAATTAGGCAAGCTTGGTTTTCGATTGTTTGACCAAAACTTCGGTCCACCGAGTTGTTTCAAGGGTAACTAAGTGATTTTTTTAATTACGTTGGTTGTTGTTCTTTGAACAAAGCACTAAGTTAATATTTTTCTTCAATCACTTGACTACACTTTAAAATAAATAAAGTAGTGTTGTCCAAATAAATATCTCAACCAATTGAGACTTAACCAAATTTAATATTTTTCTTCAATCACTGGACCAAACTCTAAAATAAACTAGTGTTGTTCAAATAAATATCTCAACCAATTGGGACTTAGCCATATTTAAATAGTCTCATAACAACTACTTTGACCTTTATACAACTGGTTATTCATCCCAGGAAACTCTTGTCCAACCACCTTTACCTTAACACCTGGTTGATTTAATTGATAACTACTTTACTTTTGTATGATTATCTCCCTCATACACAAACTCACTTCATAATCATCATATGTATCTCCAATATTCTTGTCCTTTTCATTCACTAGCACATATGACTTTCATTCATATAATACACCTTGGGATAATAATATGAGAACCTAGCTTAGACGTTGAGATAATAACATGAGAACCTAACTTAGACCTTGGGATAATAATATGAGAACCTAACTTAGATGGACACATAACACAAGGTACAAAATAAGTAGAAGTTACATTTTTCTTAACGCTCCTCCTTCTTAGTGGGTGCTTATCTTGATCTTCATTTGTTCTAGTTTTTAACTGTATCTGGTTCATATCAATTTTTTTTCCTTATAAACTAAAAGTATTTGTCTTTAACAAAGTCTCTATATAATCTAACTTGGGCATCTTCATCATGTACTCCGTTCATGCAAAAAATGTCAATATGTTTGTTGGCACAGGGGCAGACCCAGGGTTCAATGCTACAACAACGCACCAACAAAACCCTAACTACCGACCCTTTTGGCAACACCTACGAAGCAGATGAAGTCTCACCCAAGGTAGAGGCAGGGGTGGTTGCAGGACTCAGGTGTCTGCAACCTTAGTTGGGACACATATCTGTGATTACAATACTTAATAGAGCACTTAACATTGTCAGTTCGTTCTTAGTTAACCAATATCTACTCTGCAGAGACAACAAAGCATCACATCATTCACCCTGATCTAATGTATTTAAGCACTTAACATAAAGAAATGGATCAGATCTAGCAGATTCAAGCACTAAGCACATTTACCTATCTCAGATCTAACATCTAGATTCATCATAAGCACAAATCATAAACAGATCTATCTATCTATACCAAAGCACTTAGAAAATAACACATAAACACATCAGAACATCACATAGAGCAGAATAACACAGTATTTACGTGGTTCACCCCCACCCTAGGGCTACACCCACCAACTCTTCTTCTTTATTAGCTTCAATCAGTCATCTACATGCATAGAGCCACAAAACCCTTACTCCGCATAGGATAGGAGATCTGCGCAACTCGCTAGATTGTCCTTCCTTGCGTTACAACACAAAGCCTTCACAGTCTCTTACAATGACTTGCACTTAGCTCTGCAAGTCTCATACAGTATGCACGAAGCCTTACAATTCTTGATCACACAGATCCAACTCTTAGCACTTAACCAACTTGCACAACTCTTGCGCACTACTTCTTACATTGCCTAGCCTTCTATTTATACATACAAAATAGGCCTAAACATGGGTAAACCCATGGGCCGACATCCCATTCCCGTTACATATTCCCAAATCCCAAAAAAGGACACAAAAAGGGGCCGAGATCCCGCGATCTCTGCTTCGTCTTGCACTCTTCCTTCGACAGGCTGTCAAAGTCCCAAAATAGGTCAAACTTGACCAAGGATCTCCTAAAACTTGGTCAAGGGCCAACATGCCCCCATCACTCACCTGTGACTCGTCCTGAGTTACTCTGGTCTGACTAGTTTTGCTTCGAACACCTCGAGCTGCTTCGACTTACTGCTGTGCCACAACCTTTTGTTCTACAAACTCCTGGATGATTGCATCGTTGATCGATCCCTCTAGACGTTGTTCAGCTGTAGTGACAACCTACTCTATTTCTACTCCTTGGCCTTCTACTTTTGTAAACAATTGATAGGCCTTATCTTTCACAGGTTGGAGTTTCTGAGTTACCTCCATAACTCTCCTCTGGATAGTATGGATTTCCTGCTGTGCAATGCGTTTCTCTTGGGAGTGCTTCATTCTTTCCACAACTGACAGGGACTTCAACTACGCCTGTATATTTTCGGCTTGATACTTTGCCTCTTGGAGTTGCAACTCCAGTGCCTTCAATTCCGTGTTCTTCGTGAGTTGTTCATAGGTCTAGGCACTGCGATCAGTGAGGTGCTTATATTCCAAGGCAAGAGCCTTGAGCCTTTCAATTGCGCTCCTGGCGGTTGCTTCCCTTTGATCTCTTACATCTTGTGGGGTCTCGGGTACTGCGCGTAGTTCCAAGTCTGTGATGTGTTGTTGTAGCTGCTGGATCACTTCTTCAAGTTGCACTACTTGTTGTGGAACTAGATCTTCGGCCTTTAGTTCTACGACTCTCACAGAGTGAAGTGCTTTGTTGACCATTTCCTTTATTTCGAGTTGCTCTGCGAGAAACTATTCCTTTTCTTGTTGTAGTTGTGCTTTTTCTTCATCAAACTTCACTTGGAGAGCAATCTTTTCTCATTTTGCAGCACTGCGTTGCTCTACTAATACCCCTTGTACTTGTGTTAAATCCTGGGTGGCTTGTGTCGTTTCTTCCTATGCTCGTCGAAGGCGAGCTTCGACTGTATCGACTAAGCGGTGGAGTTGAGCTGGCTCATCTCCCAATTCTGTCTCTCCTGGCGCAGTGGAGACTGCACGACTGGAATGTAGGGCTTGCTGTACCCCTCAGAGTTCAGTCTCAATTCAATCATACAACTCTCTTGCTTTGCTTCTTGTTTCTCTGCTATTTCCAACGAATCATCTTGCAGGGATGTTATGAGGAAGTCGAATTCATGGGAGTTGAGGACGGTCTACATCTTGGTCATGGTGGCCTTCGCTTTCTTCCGGATGGAAGGTTTCAAAGGAAAACCTTTTCTCTTCTTTAGGGGATCAACCTCGTCTTCTTGCTTCTATTCGACTTCTTTGTCACCTAACTCTTCGCCATCACCTCCTTACTCTGGTTATATGGAGGCAGTCTTCACGGATGCGCTGTTTAATTCTTGGACCTCTTCATTTTTCTTTGCCCCGCTAGGTCTGGGTGTATCCTGCGCAATTTCTGAGCTATCGATGTTGGATATATCCGCAGGGTTTGCTGGAACAAGGAGGTCCGCCAACAAGTCCTTGGTGATCTCTTCCAAGTCCTCCTCTGTCAGCTTGTAGTAGGACTGGAGCTGTTGCTTGTGTTCTTCAGTGCACGCTGTGATGTAAGTAAAATGTTGATCTGCACTGAACTTCATCAGAGGTATGAAATTGTGTAGAGTGTTCAGAGTCATGCGAGGCTCGGACTGTATGGCTACCTTCAACTGATTGTAGTAGGTATGAAAAATAGCATTTGACTGCCACTGTTTATTCATGTCGCTTAAGTACCACAGTCTACTGAACTTCGTGACGAGTGTTTCAAAAGGATCGATATCCGGGGAGGTCGTACCTTCCGACATCTCCCAGGAAATAAAATCTATTAGTATCAAAAGCCAGCTGAAATGAAATTCATATCCTTGATCTTGTGCTTCTCTGCAGTTGAGTTCCAATTGGTTCACCAGGTACTTCGCCCAGTTCATTTGAAGGCCTTCCGTGCACTTGCCTGCAAGGTCGACTACAAAACCGGTGACTTGGGTGGGTCGGTTCTTTCAAAATAACTTCCCTGCAATCAACTGACAGGTGAGGCGCACTGCGCCACTCTGGATAGAAGCTACTTTGTAACCTCGCATTCTCTTCTCTACATCGCCATAAGTGTCCTTGATTCGCTGTGCTAGAGTGCGATCCATCACTTTTCCAGGGTAAAACTCCTGTGGATCGGGTCCTTGCATACTCAACCCCATGATCTGATTGACCAACGTCGAATCAACTATTATAGAATGATTTAGCCACAAATAATTTCCATGGTAACAAGACAACAACAACTTGACACATGCATTTACCTCCTGGTGTCGTCCGAAGTGAGGAATCTTCATGACATTGATCATGGTGTATGACGCGAGGTTCATAGTCCATGACTGGGGGATTATCTTTGAATTTTTCCCCTTAGTATGGGTCAAGTACTTATGTGGGGTGAGCATGTTATAAATTTTGTGATCTCTGAGGTTGAAGTCGCTAAACTTCAACGCCACAATCTTATCTTGGTCTACTCGAACTACACGTATCCCCTTCGGGAGGTTCACAGTGACCAAGGTGTATTCGAAATCTCTGGGCACACTGTCTCGATTTACTGCACCTCAGGGGTGGAATATAGGTTGGTAATATTGTCGGGATCAATTTAGCATTCACTAGATCATCCCTGTGCTTGGTTCACTTTTCATCAGATGGTCGGGATGGTCCAGCTCCATGAGCAGTGGATGGAGAGGCTGGTAGTCCTCTCGTCGACGATGCTTGTACACCTATAGACATTGACATGAATCTTTCAGTCATGAGGTCGATCAAAACTTCTTCAACAAATTTCTCTACAACGCTCAATTCGTCCGACATACACACTCGGGGTTAATAATATCGGGTTTGGGGAATAACTTAGACACTGTAATAGGATCGATAGCAAGAGTGCGATGATCACTATATAAAATCGACTTAGTCTGTGGGCTCAAACTCTCAGTTGGGAAAAGTGTTCTCGGTGCATGGCGCGACGGGATAAATAGGTAACTTGGAAACGGGTCGCTTGCAACGAGTATGAAGCCTTCATTAACTCTGTTCTATCCTTTATGGTGCTGTCCCAATGGTCGGATGGTGAGCTGTCTGTCCATAAATGTTTTTCTTCCCGTTCGGAGCGTTGGTCTAACGGTTATAATGTCCCCAACGACTATATTGCTTTTCCATGGTGAAGTGCCATGTGTCGCTGTTCTAATATCCCGATGAGCTCCAATTTTGCAAATTTTTCTTTTGCGAGGTTTCTTCTGGAACCTTCTGCAACTTTTCAATCTTAGCTCATTTCTTGCTTAGCTTTCTAGCCTTCTTCCCAGTGAGCTTTGTCTCGGTATGCCTTTTTCCATTATGATTCTTATCTTCTTTTGACATAGTGACTTTGCGTTGTTGAGATTCTTTCTTAAGATTCATGGGTGATCCTTCTTCTTTATCTGGAATAGGTGTTTCAATCTTCAGTGGTTCTTCTAGTGTTCTTGCGACTTCGACATCCGGGTCTCTAGTGTTAAATAGCTTTGATCTGTTCTTCAACCAAGTGTGTGATCTTTCTAGTCATGAATTCTTTTAACTCTTGCTTCTTCTTTTCTAAAACTTCTTCTTCTTCTTGCCTTCTGGCCTGATCTCTTTCAATCTAAGGTTTTCCTAGTAGCATGGTAAATGGGGCTCTGTTCTCAATAAATCTAATAATCTCAAAATCTTCCTCTGTCGAAGTTCCATTGACATTCATAGGTATCTGGGTGAGATTTCCACATAAGTTTATCAACTTTCCTTTGAATATTCCTATTCCTCCTAATGAATGAATCATAGTAGGCTTCCCTATAGCTTCCTAAATTCTCTCTGTCATGATATTCACCCGTGTTTCCTCATCTAGAACACAGTCAATGTCGAAGTCTCTTATTCTTGCTTCAAGGCATTCTTTTTCTTTGAAGATCCCTGATAATATGACATGTCGGTGATCATTCAGGGTTTCTCTTATCTGTAGCAATACTTTCTCTGATTCTTCCTGGGATCTGTCATAATCTTAGTTTCTGGATTTTCCTTAGGGTTTTATTGTCTTATGTCCATTTCTTCAAGCTTAGAAATCATTCTAGGGAAATCCAATACTTCATGGTTCATAGCTTTACAACAAAGACAACTAGGTCTTCTCCCAGGGCATTCCTTAGCAAGATGTCCCAGTTTTCTGCAACTGTAATAGAGGGTTAATCCTCTCTTTCTTTTAAATGATCCCCAACCTTTCCTGTACTATGCACTAGGATCATGGTAGCTAACCTGCAAAAAATTCTTTCTAGGATCTTGCATACACTTATTAGTCCAGACATTCTTTCTATGCATATGTATAACATATTTTTCACTATTCTTATCAAACCTTCTTTCATCTATGAATACCCTAGTTTTTAAGTTAGGATAGAATCTATCAAATATACCTAGATCCATGCTTTAGAAACAAAAATTTCCACTTATCTTACTTCTGCAGAGCACAAGCTTCTAGATCTATAACTTTTCACTATTCTTATCTTTATCAGAGCACAGAGCTTTCAGATTTATAACTTTTTCAATATTCTTACCTTTATCAGAGCAGAGAGCTTTTAAATCTTGCCTCTTTTAATCAAGAATTCTCACTTTTACCTTTCTTAGAGCACAAAGATTCCGGTTCTTACCTCTTTTCTTCAGATCAGACTTCTTTTCCTTAGCACAGAGCTTGCCAAATTAGTAGAGTACTACACACTAGAGAAACAGATCTACGCACAGAGCTTTCACAATTTCATGTCGGATCTTTGCACATAGCTTCTTCTTCCTCAGTTCCCAACAATCACAGTTTCAGGTCTCGGCAACAGAACCATTTGTTGGCACAGGGGAGGACCTAGGGTTCAACTCTACAACAACGCACCAACAAAACCCTAACTACCGACCCTTTTGGCAACACCTGAAAAGTAGATGAAGTCTCACCTGAGGTAGAGTCAGGGGTGGTTGCAGGACTCAGGTGTTTGCAACCTTAGCTAGGACACATATATGTGATTACAATACTTAATAGAGCACTTAGCACCGTCAGTTCATTCTTAGTTAACCAATATCTACTTCGTAGAGAAAACAAAGCATCACAACATTCACCTTGATCTAATGTATTTAAGCACTTAGCATAAAGAAATGGATCAGATATGACAGATTCAAGCACTAAGCACATTTACCTATCTCAGATCTAACATCTAGATTCATCATAAGCACAAAGCATAAACAGATCTATCTATCTATACCAAAACACTTAGCAAATAACACATAAACACATCAGAACATCACACAGAGAAGAATAACATAGTATTTACGTGGTTCACCCCCACCCTGAGGCTACGTCCACCAAATCTTCTTCTTTATTAACTTCAATCAGTCATCTACATGCATAGAGCCACAAAACCCTTACTCCGCATAGGACAGTAGATCTGCGCAGCTCACTAGATCCTCCTTCCTTACATTACAGCACAAAGCCTTCACAGTCTCTTACAATGACTTGCACTTAGCTTTGCAAGTCTCATACAGTATGCACGAAGCCTTACAATTCTTGATCACATAGATCCAATTCTTAGCACTTAGCCAACTTGCACAACTCTTGTGCACTACTTCTTACATTGCCTAGCCTTTTATTTATAAGAACAAAATAGGCCTAAACATGGGTAAACCCATGGGCCGACATCCCATTCCTGTTACATATTCCCAAATCCCAAAAAAGGACCCAAAAAGGGGCCGAGATCCCGCGATATCTGCTTCGTCTTGCGCTCCTCCTTTGACAGGCTATTGAAGTCCCAAAATAGGTCAAACTTGACCAAGGATCTCCCAAAACTTGGTCAAGGGCCAACAATGTTGAAGTCTATATAAAGGGATGAACACCCATTGATATAAATGGGTGCCCAACCATTGTAAATGGAAATATAATTGGAAGTGATTTACATAGATGGTTCATTAACTATTTAATGAGTTCACTAAACTACCCCTGATTGTGTAAACAAGTCCATCACAATTCTAAGAGCTAATTTATAGCAATAAATGCACCCACTCTCTACATGCACCTTTCCCTTGAGTCTTACATCATATTTTCATACAAAACAACCCATATTTTTTTTTAAACCCTAACACATCACCTAAATTTCACAACCAACGTAAGGACCTCTCACTAAAGTACACTTGTTGACAAATCCTTTACAAATGAAAACCATAAATCAAGGGTACACACACACACACACACACACACACACACACACACACACATTCCGAGGTAATATCGCATGGGAAACCCCTAAGTACTACCCCACTTCGTGGAGTAAACGGGGTAAATCGTCGACCTTGATGTTTGTGGCAGGCCTAAACCTAAGGGGGAACAAGAGATTCAAACCTATGACCTCCTTCACCGGGGATAGCTTCACGTATGGCTCAGAACCACTTGAGCTAACCCTTGTCTCTCTCTCTCTCTCTCTCTCTGTATATATATAAACTTTGGAATAGAGCATGGGGAAACCCACCGAGCACTTCCCCTCATTTCGAGGATGAAACCTGGGGTAAACCAAGTTTTTTGGAAAGCCGAGGCTTTTTCGATAGCTTTCTCATTTACAAGCTCAACATGTTACTTGCGGGAATTGAACCTGGGTGGGGGGGAAAGCACCCCTCAGCACAAACCACTCGGGCTAAACCCAATTGACTTGGGACTCTCTCTCTCTCTCTCTCTCTCTCTCTCTCTCTCTATATATATATATATATATATATATCAATTGAGTATAGCTCGTGTGGTTGGGAGGAATGAATATTATCTTCCTCACCCAGGTTCAATTCTTGCGAGTGACATGTTGAGTTCTTAATGAGTATATTTTTGTAATAACCTTAAGCCATATGTTGCAAAGCCTTGATCTTTTGACAAATATGAAAGGAAGTACTAGTGAGTTTTAAGGGATATGTATTCCCCTCTCTCTCTCTCACACACACATATATAATTCCAACACATGGAGTCACATATACATCTCACAAGAAAACCAATGTTTTCAACAATCACTTATATCCATGATAACACTAGCCTAACAACTTATAAACAAGTACAAAGGACCATAATCAATATTTATACTAGATTTTAAACCATTATTATAGATACATATAATCTTAAAATAACACTTATTATAAATACTTTCAAGAGTAAAGCTCCACATGAGGTGGTCATGGCATATAATTTGTGGATATGTGGTATCAATTTTTAAATATTTATGCAACAATTGATCTCATATATAACATGTTGGGGTAGTAGAGTAGTTCTCATAGGTTTGGTTATAAGTGGATAACTTCACTTGTTGCATACCTCATTGCAAGTTTATGGCTCTATTTGACTTGAATTTTCAAGACAACAAGCTCATGTGACCAATCCATGACTTTCTACTTCAATCTTGCGAGCAATGTCTTGTTAGGAKGCAAAGATGTATTGATATTTAATTGGCTCCTCTCCATACAACATTTATTTCCCCACWTCAAAGTAGGTCAATTATACAAAACAAAATAGRACATGTTTAGTCCATAAGGAGTAGTTTCAATTAGTGCAATATTATGGGTTTCCCTCACTCATAGAGTTATACTCGTAGCATGAAAATCAATACACCAGAGACACAAACCTCTCGATGCTTAAAATTTTAAGGTTAATACATATATATATGTTATTCTAATTTATTATTATAGATATGTTTTTATATATGATAATTAATGATCAACCTTTTTTTATAATTATGTATCTCTTTTATAGACAAATGAATAAATATAACACATCTCGATGCCATGGGATGTAGATGGGCTATAGAATGCACCTCACTTCTTTCAATACAATAAGAATCATACAACAATAAATTTAACCTTAAACAACACACATCAAACAACACATCAATAATATGAATAATTAATATCTATGTCATGATCTCTATGAACACCATATTGGCACCACCAACATATTAAATAAATGTTAGCATGCATAGACAAGAGATTCACATGTGACATACTCAATCAAAACAATTTAGCACCCAATCAATGCTTATTGGTCAATGCATTGATTCAAATGAGCAAACACCTCCTATGAAAATGTCTAAACACCATGCACACTGGGATTGGTTTGGCACTTTTACACGTGTCAGTTTCTTGAGGGACAAAAACCAACCATGCCAGCCTGGTCAATTCTGTAGCTTCATAATAACATTGTACACAATTGTAGTTCCTAGGTAGGCACAAATTACTATATGTTTGTAAATCCGTTCTTCTCAAGGCTA
>SNQJ01S0007413.1:16526-30208 GCA_010110895.2 Picea sitchensis | reverse complement strand
CATGAATTATGTTTTGGAGGTTCATACACTTTTCTACAGGGATATGTTGATTCAGATATGGAAAGTGATAAAGATAGAAGGAGGAGCACCACAGGGTATGTTTTTACTATAGGTGGAACAACAGTAAGTTGGATTTTGAAACTACAAAAGGTTGTTGCACTTTCAACAACAAAGGTAGAGTATGTTGTTTCTATAGAGGCTAGTAAAGAGATGATTTGGTTACAGAGGTTTATGGAGGAATTGGGAAAGAAGCAGGAGAACAACAAGTTGTATTGTGATAGTTAGAGTGTCATTCACCTTGAAAAGAACTCATCCTTCCATTTGAATACTAAGAATATACAGTTGAGGTACCACTTCATATGATCCGTCCTAGAAGATGGACATTTGAAGTTGGAAAAGATACACACTAGCCAGAATCCTGTAGACATGTTAACAAAGGGAGTAACCAGGGATAAACTGAGTTCTTGCTCAGTTTCAGTTGGTCTTCAAGAATGAAGATGAAGATGAGAAATTTTCCAGGTCCAAGAAGGTTTAGAGTCCAGCATATACAACAACGGTGGATTTGTTGAGATCAATCTCCAAGAGGGAGATTGTTGGTTGTGGAGCCTGATTATCTTCCTGATTCAAAGGTCTTTTACTTTCAGCTGTGTTTATACCCCATGGAGTATTTACACCCCAGAATTATGTACACTCTTCCATGCGGGGGAGTGCAGAGGGGGGGTACTCCCTCTGCGAGGTCCGGAGGGGGCTATCCCCCTGGCCGGGGGGTCTGGGGGTAAGCGGTCCCCCAGAGGAAAAATTGCCTTGTAAATGTATATTGTAATTTCATTGTAAATCTGGACCGTTCATTATAAGGTCGCAAATATAACGGTAAATATTATGTTAGGGTTTTTTTTCCCTAGAAGGCAACCCTCTTTTATGAGGGAAATGTATTGCGGCTATGGTTGATGGTGAATATTGTATTATGAGATAAGAGACTGTGAGAGAAAGAAGAGGAAGTTACAATGGGTTTGTTGTAGGTTGTATCCCTTCATATGTTGGACAATAATAAAGGAAGGACCTAGAAATTTCTCTGGTGGATGTAGCCCACACTGGGTGAACCACGTAAATCTGTGTCTCTATTGTATTGTGTATCTTCTGTGTTTTGTTTCCACATTTGTTTTATTTTATTGCTCCACGATCCTGTTTTTCTAACATATTTCGAGTGACATTCATTAGTGTTGTGCCTAGGGCTATTGTGGAACTCACACCACTTTCTAATGTCTTTATTAGACTTCTCATTACCCTTCTTGGACTGAATCTATTGAGGTTTGACTTCCTTGCTTTGTCCTTCATTCTGTGAGTTAGGGTTTCCTTTGCCATGATTATGTTGTGGTGTATTTTCAAACTTGAACTCCCACTTACTCTGTTGCTTGAATTTCTACTCAATTTTGACTGCATATCGATATGCAGCTCCCAGTGAAGAGATGTCCAAGAAATCCATCTATGTTTGGATGCACCTATGCATACCACTACGATAATTCAAAACCATGTGTCGCTTAGAGTCTTTGACACCCATCTGTGAGTGCAAGGTATGAAATATGTTAGTGTACTCCGACACCTTCTGATCTCTTTTCTGACACAGATTCGTCCATCACATGTACTTGTCATCATAGTTTTCAACAAGGTATAAATCCTCCTTTATGGCATATAAAAATGATTCATAAGTGGGTTCTCTCTTGAATGGTGTAGATTCATTCACGATGTACCTCTCCCAGTAACATTCTCACGAAGCTCTAACATGGGGAAGGGATTTAAGGAGTGGGAAGGTGATCTTTTCACTGTTAGGATATTTTTGGATGGAGTAATAACATTCTAGCAGATTCAACCACTTTTCTAGAGAACCTGCATCTATCTAGCCTTCAAATAAGGGGATATCAAAATTGACTTGTACCTTGAAGTGTGTCGCACCTCCGAAATGGTTTCCTGTAGAAGATGCCCTAGCCACCACCATTGGTAGTCTTTGAAGGATCTGAGCGAATTTGTCCATCATCTCATTTCTCTATCACATAAGGGATTCCTCGAGCAACATCTTGAAAGGATATCCTAGTTTGTCATCCCTCTTTTCTTCTACCATGGGAGGTCTCTTGGGCCAGTGAGAGAGTTTTTCCTCAAGCGAAACTATCTCGAGACCCAAATATCTATACCCTGACCTCAACGGGGACCTGCTCTAAGAAACAATAAGGAGTAGAATGCTCTGATACCATTGATCTAGACTATGTTGAGAATGAAATGAGAAAAAAACAAAAATATAGCAGAGAACACAGAAATAAAGTGAAACCTAACTTTTATTAATGAATAAGATAGAAAAATACTGTAGAACACAAACTGGCAGAATGGGGTAACTTATCTCTAAAAGAAAGAGATGTTGGCTACGCTTCATTCACACAAGCGTTACATCACATTCCATTGCATGCTTAAAGGGCCTCCTTCACCTCAATTATATATGAGAGAGTGAGAGGAGAACAATTCCCGTGATGTATGTGGGATAAATTAGTGTAAGTTTATAAAATTCCATTGGCATGTAAAACACTAGGACTTCCTGGGAAGTCACCCAACTAGTACTACTCTATCCCGAGTGCGCTTAAATGAGGATTTATAATGGGATCCGGTGCATTCACGCTATGTTGTAATAATATACATAAGACCACTAGGAAATCATTACGTGATGTTTGTAATTAACAAATGAAGGTGACATTACATTCCATTCCCCATCAAAAGGGTGAATATCACGGTTTATCAAAACCATAGGCTTGCAATGTTGATTCAATGGAAAGGGTGGATGGCCACTGAGATCCACCTAGATCATGAACGAATGATTCACAATGTATCCAAACCATTGAATGGTGTAAGACTTAGTACCTGCAATATTAATTCGACAATTAATGAAGGTTAGTAAACTATGTGAAAGACAATGCAATGTAAAGTGAATAAGAAAAAAGAAAGATATTGAGAATTAGATGAAAACAAAAAATAATAAAGGAGAGAAAAGAGTGAGGAATAAGAAATGAAAGGTTAGCCTATTGGCCTTCCCATTACCCCAATTCTCCATATTTCCTCTTGTAGTTTCACTCTCAATGGGTCTTTTATCCAAGAGAGGAAGATTCATAGAGAGCCAATAAAGCATTGTAGCTAGATATTGCCAGAATGAAAGTTGAGCAAACATTTGAAGTTGGTTTTCCCATTTGGATTTCCATGGTAAAATTTTTGAGTTCATGGTAATTGATTGTGTTTGATTTCATTGTTGTGCAAATTATGTGTGTGATATTATTGATCCTTTTAACTATGTTTAATGGGTTGGTCTTAGTACTATTAATGGGTTAGCATGATAAATTTTATATTTCATTGATAGCTTAGAATTGAAAAAATATTTTCTTCCTTATATGGTAAGGATGCCAATAAATCTAGAATGTTCACCTTCCAATTCCCTTTGAATTCCAAGATCTATGGCTATTAGAAATTGTCAATGTTCAAGAAGTTTCTAAATCAATCTTTCATGGTTTTTGGAGTTTTGCTCTCACATACAAGTCACCACTTCATCCCTTGAGAAATTTTTTTGTTTGCTAGCTATGTATTCACTCCCCCATAGGCGATACACACCCCCTTGGATGGATTTCTCATTTCCAGGTGAATTCTTCCCTTCCTAGACAGTAATTTCATGACCAGGGTGAATTGATTATTCCCCGGGTCATTTTCTCTCACCCACATGGTCGTACAGTGGTTTTACATGCCATACATGGTATGTGTGAGCTACACCTCTCTCCCTAGGTTGTAATTTCTCATTCCTTGGCTAATTTTACATGCTAGTTGACTCATTACATGGCTTGATCAACTTAATTAATTCTCTAGTCAATTTTCTTAATAGATCGGGTCGAATTGACTTTGTTGGTCAAGTGATCTCTCACCAGGATGACTTAATCAGTGATCTCTCACAAGGATGTGGCTCAACTCAACTCATTGGTCAAGGGAGACCAAATTGATGTATAACAACTACCCCCAAATGTGTGAGGGTAGAAGAGGAACTTATGGATGAAATTCATTACAAAGAACTATGAAGTTTGATAAGAAAACCAAGGAGAAATTCAACAAACTAGGGATGGGAAAGTTACTTGCAATAAAAAATAAAAATATGAGATAACTCTCTTCCCTAAGGTAGGCATACCCTATTAGACTATGATTCCCTATACAATCACAAAGTATAATACCATATTCTTATGAGTTTTCATCCTTATATACTGATGAGGTGTTGTCATTATCCATAGATGAATTCTAAGTGAGATCTAGATCTAGAGGTGGTCAGATACATGTACTATATATTGACATAATGAGATGAATACTTGAGTTCTAAGTGAGATCTATATCTAGAGGTGGTCAAATACATGTACTATATATTGACATAATGAGATGAATACTTGTGATTAAGATGGCTTAAATACTTTTCTTCCAAGTTCTTGTGTATTTATTGTGATCTAGTTCTTAACATGGTATCAAATCTCTTTAGTCTTAAGGGCCTGGAGTTCCATGGTATTAATCCATGGAAGGTAAGGTGTTGTGACTCCTCCATGGTAGTGAACCATGGGAGGTGATATATGATTTGAGATTAGGTATCTACACCATAAAAACTATATATCTACATCCATTTGGGGGTGTAATGGAAAATACAAGATCATGCAGTCATTATTTAGTGTTTTTTGTTTCACATACCGATCTCAAGTATATATTTACAACTAAGGAAAGAAGTGGATCTCTTCTCTTCCCTTGTCCACTATTCTACTGACATAATATCAATGTGACAATTCTAGTTATTACCTTTTCACCTTGTATGTTTCTATGCTTGATTTCAATGGTCAGACTTTGAACTTGAAGAAACTTGGAAAAAAGATAAAATATGATTCCATTGCCAAATTCCAATTCTAACTATTTTAGGGATTGAAGGGTAAAATGAGTGAGACAAGAGGTTTGTCCTAAGCTAGAAGTGAAGGAAGTACCCTCCATCTATATTTGAAGTTAAGACATGGATACTGACTTGACAGATGGAATTTGAACTCCAAACAATGCCATTCCTGGTATCCCCACTAGATTGAGCTCTAAGAAGGGGGAAAACCTCATGAAAAGGTGGAGAAGGGCCTCAAAGGTGGATGGCTCCCTCAAAATGTGCTAAAGGAATTCTCAACAGATACCTCCAAGGTATCACCAAGCCCTCAAATCAAGAAAATATGCTCCACAAGGCAAGGAAGATGCCTCTCGAAGTTAAATAATCACCAAAAACACTCTTATGGATGTCATAAAGACCACATGTGTGGTTTGACCCTCAAATCATGCAAGGAACATCTCCAAAAGTGATGAAAATGAAGGGAAATATGGAATATCAATATGACATGTGTAGAGAATGTCCACTTATGCAATAATAACCCAAATGTGCCTTGGAGTATGTGACCAATTCCTCGAGATACATGTACTTCCTAGAAAATTATGAGACTTCCTCATGAAATGTGAAATTGAGTGAGAATTTGTAGAATCATCCTTGATACTAGATTGAAAAGGTGTGATGAATACATAATACAATGATCCATGCTTAGGCATAAAATAAGTGTGCTATATATAGGTGTGACAAACTTTATAGAGATAAACACTTTTACATCATATACAAAGGGGTAAGAGGGACTAGTAGCTCCCCTAGATCATGTGTCCTAGTAGATCCACCCCAATATGCTTGCATACCAACCTCGATCATAAATGAACTACACGATGAAGAGTTACCAACATCAAGGGGCAGTCGATTGTAGCTATAAAATAAAATCCTATTTTGAAATGGGGACTAAAAGGATGAGCCATGAACAACCACATGGGGTATTGAGATACTACATAGGCTCCCTACCAATACATAGAAAATATAAGCATGGTCCAATACAATACATGAGTGAAAATAAAACCACACTTTTGGTTTATCATGATATAATAAGGCACATAATATTCTCATAGGATGGTAATCATCTCGCAAAACAATATAGGGTATTGTTGCAGGGTCTAGTCGACTCTGTCGACTAGACCCACTAGTAGACTAGTCAAGTCGATTGCAGCAGTTGGCTAGGAAATCTGGTTGAATAGACAATTAAAGTCGATCGACTGAGCAGTTAAGAAATGTAACCAATTGGTAATTGTATATCATACATATATGTGTGTGTGTGTGTGTGTGTGTGGCTATGTAATGGAAAGACAAAGACTGTTTTTTTATCTAATAAAATGAATTGATGGTTCTCCTACTTCTTCTGTATGTATAATTGTGTCTCTATATATGATGTTGTGATGTGTATTTCTCTGTGTAATGATCTACCGATAACTTCTCATACTTTCCCTTAGACTACACCATTGGTTCTGGTAGTTCTAAACTCGGGCATGGATAGAGGAAAAGGCACATAGATGTTAACCTTCGAGGATATACGTGAATAGTGGGAGCATTAAATTACTAATTATATTAAAAACTATGTAATAAGAAACCGATTGATGCTAGCCGAAGCACGTACTGAGTTCTTTTCAAATACGTGCAAACGTTTCTTAGAAGTCATTCTAGAAGCACTATACGAATATATCAATCAATCTAATGCTCATGCTCACTTCTGATGGAAATTGATGCAGAAAATTATAAATGGAGGAAGAACAAACCTCAATGCTAGGTTCGAGAAGACCGTGCATGATTACATTGAAGAACAAGATTTTGAAGATAGAGAGTCAGTCGAAACCATGAAAAACAAATTATACACAGAATTACATGACGAGTTTCGTTGCACCATATCATCTTTACTTCATAAGTTTATTTTAGATAAGGGATTTGGGGACATCGTCAAATACCAAACCCTTCTGAAAAATCTTCCTCTGAATTCAAATTGGAAAGAAAAAAAAGAAGAGTGGGAATAATTTCTAGAATTTAACTGCAAAGATACGAGAGAAGCTTGGGATTATTTTATGAAGAAATAAAATAAGCCAGAATGAGTAACACTGATGACCACAAGTAAGTCGGGCCAGCAATGAGGGTTTGGACAATCCTTG
This sequence comes from Picea sitchensis, assembly GCA_010110895.2. Classification (NCBI taxonomy): domain Eukaryota; kingdom Viridiplantae; phylum Streptophyta; class Pinopsida; order Pinales; family Pinaceae; genus Picea; species Picea sitchensis. The sequence continues at coordinate 23,122 of SNQJ01S0007413.1, read as the reverse complement.
AGATGATACAAGTTGAAGTCAAAGCACAGTCAAGTAAAAAATGTTAGAAGTTGGGAGAAATATAACTGACTCAAGTATGAAGTCTACACGTCCAACGCAGATCCATAAATCCTCAATAGATATTAAAAAACTAGAGCGGGAAAAGAGGAAAAAGAGGGGAGAAGAGTTATGATATGAAATGGATCCCCAAAATTCTCATATGAAACCTACCCAGACATGTCATATTGTTGGAGCAACCCTTGAGAGAGATTTGATGACTCCTGGGAGGAGTGAAATATTGCAAGTGAGTACGGCAGCCAGTGGTGCCCAAAAAGTAAGTGACCAAGTCGATAATATGGAGATCGATGATTCAGGACCCGTGTTTTGACTTTCCCCTATACGAATCCCTATCCCACACATTACATACTTCCTCTTCCATAGAATTCATGTGGATACACAATCACCAAGAGTGTGGTGTCAAACTGACAATGTCGGTTAGATATGAGATACATTGCTAATTGAAGCGTACGAAAATATCAAAAATTGACCACATGATATACTCCTCCATATAAGAGACCTCATGGACTCCCCCCCCTTGTCAAATCACCATATTGTGACTCAATAAAGTAAGACCACATTGAATTCCCAGTCGACTTCGAAAAAAACTCTTTCAATAGTCCCAACCTTGAAAAAATCCAAGAAAACAACAATGGGTCTCAATCATATCCCCATTAATGAAGGCGACGAAGATCCAAAACGACATTGGTTCGTTTGTAATAAATTTCGGGACATAGCTAACATAACTGATGAGGATAAACAAATGGACCAATTTGGTGTTGCGGTTCAAGAGAGAGCTCTTTCTTGGTTCATGAATTTCATAGACAATAAACAACTCTCAAAGGCAGATAAAGTAGAACTTCCTCACATTTTTCAAAACACAAGACATAAGCCACCCGACGACACAAAAACTGAAATAAATCAAGCAGAATCTAGACGAAACCATCCATGAATATGAAAAAATATTTAAAGATCTTTGAATTCAAATTCCCTATGTAATTGAAGAAAAAAATCTTGTACAATGGTATGTGGCAGGCTTACTGAAAAAAATAAGAGTACCATTACGCATGTACGATATCCAAACGTGTGAAGAAGCATTGAAAAAATCTCAGCAGATAGAAATAGATGATGAAGGTGCTTCAACTTCATCGAGAATTGAGAAACGTCTGAAAGAAAAACATGTAGGAATGCAACAATCAATCAAACATATGTTGATTTCATGCAATGAACTATGGTGCACAATCTGTTCTAGTGAAGGACATACAAAATATTATTGTGATTTTAGCAATGCACTAGACCCAACATTTCAACAAATTCAAATTGAAACATTCTTTTATATCTATGAAGGTGTAACAAATCATGCCATAAGATAATTACCTCATAATCTAAGGAACGCGTGAGAAAAATGGTGCCACATATGTGAGGAAAACAATCATTCAATGCAAGAATTTCAGTTGAATGGGAAAAATAGAAAAAATATCCATTTAATATATCATACACACAGTCGACCAAAACATCAACCAAGGAAATAGAAAAAACTACAGAGGTCAAGGTCGTGGAGGTTATCAGGGTCGAGGAAGAGGAGGAAGAGGAACATTCAACAGAGGAGGAGGTCGAGGCCACTACTACTGCTTCAACTATTGGAAGGATGACCACATAAGATTAGATTTCCCAATAAAGGACAAAACTGATCTCAATTTCTGCAACATTTGTGGAGTGGGAGACCACTCCCTTGAAGACTGTCTAATTGTGCTAGACAAAGTAATGAATAAAATAAATGTAAACTTCTTGCATACACTGCCAAAGCATGATATTTTAAATGAAGAAAACCTCCATGTAGTACACTTTCAAGAGCTAGTGAAGACACTTATCCAAACCCGCCAAGTCAACAGAGGGGAGGCCAAAACGCATATCCTGACCCCGAACACGAAGAAAACAATAATGTGGGAAGAAATAAAAGTTTTCAAAAACATTGACTGGGACAAATTAAAGGGAAACAAGGGAGGACATGCAAATATCCCAGACATTGTGCTAGACGAATTTATCCAATTATTGAAATAAAAATAGTTGGTTGATTGATTCATTGACCTGTTGGGAATTCTAAGAGAATATAAAGAATATGAAACACCAGTCAAAAGTATTCGACAATTGTCTCAAGAAATACACACAAATGAATTTGACCTACTAGTTGACTCGGAGATCGACAGAGATATGATCAAACAAGTCATAGTCAACTTTGGGTCCCAAGTAAATATCGTCCCTAGAGAAATGTGGCTTCGACTCAGGAAACCCCTACTGCAATGGATAATGAATTTTCTAAATCTAGTAAATTAGAGGTTCATTGAAACAATTAATAAACTTAAAAGTGTCACAACATCCATAATGGAAATCCTGACAAGAGTCGACTTTAAAGTGATTAATCTGGTTGAAGGAATCCCTGCCTACCCTACATTATTCGAAAGACCATGGAGATGAAATATGAGGGCCACAATCTCCCTTGAGATGGACATAAATAAATTAAAAGGTAGTGGTAGAAAAATCACAATCCCTTTGGACCCAAAAGAAGGAAATCATTGGGTTGAGACATGGGACGAATCCCACAAAGCCCGACGATTATATCAAGTAAAGAATGAGAAAAAAAAAACATTGAGCCCAATAGTGAAGGATAAATTTTATTCAAGTCACCATTGTCAATAGGACAAAAATAAAATACATAAATGTACAATTGGTGTTGGCCCTTGGTTATGGAAGTATGTGAAGATCAAGGAAGAAAAGGGAGAATGCAAACTACGTGGACAACACAGTGACTGTTATTGGGTCGAAGTGAACAAAAGAGCAGAAAAGATGGAGCGAAGCCTGAGAAAGCAAGCCATTGGAAGAGGAGATTGAGGATGATAGATAAGCAATGAAGAAGGATCGTGGACAACTCAGCAAGCAAAAAATCCACTGTTGGATGCTTTGGAGCACCGCACGAGAAGAAAGGAAAGACAGGCTGGTGAATCCCTGAAAATATGGGTCAAGTTGACCTAGGGTTTTAGACACCTAGGGTTTTGGTATCTAGGGTTTTGGACACCTAGGTTTTGGCCTAAGGCTGTCAGTGAGCTATTGTAATGTATAAATAGAGGTCATGAGGGCCTAGTTTGGGTTGGTACTTTGGGTGGGTACGATAATATTGTTATTATTGTTGTTGGTATTGAATTGGTTGAGAGAAGAGTATTGTGAGAGAGAAGTGTTGAGTACAAGAGCCTTCTAGATTGTAAGATCTTCAGCTGGGTGTGAAGATCAACCCTGCACCTGGGTGCGCAGGGAGGGGAGAGAAAGAGAGGAGAAGAGAGAAGATCTGCTAGCTATGAGTGCATACAAGAATTGCATGCTTTAACTTAGTATATTATAACACAATTCTGTGGACGTAGCCCTAGAGAGAGGGTGAACCATGTATATTTTTTGTTGTGTGTGATTGATCTTTTGTCTCTGTCCTTGGTATACTATGATTGCATTATTTCTTTAGATATGATAAGTAGATGTGCATAATAGATATAAGTTGATAAGTGATATATGAATGTTGTGTTTTTCTTGTGTTAGATCCACTTGATATTCCTTTTGGTTGTAGACATCTCTTTTCTACAACCCCCTTATAACTGCTTCGGGTGAGACTACATCTGCTTAGCAAGTGTTGCCGAAAGGGACAATAGTTAGGACTTGTTGGTGTGCTCTTGGAGCTGAATCCTATGTTTTCCCCTGTGCCAATAAATGGTTCCGTTGCTAGGACAGGAATATTTTTGAGGGAATGTCAAGGTGGTTTCCATTGAAGACAGAGATTCAAAAGTGGATAGAGGATCAAGAGAAGGAATTCACTGAAGCCCAGAATAAGAACCCTAATCTTAACACTGAGGATTGGATAGAAAGATATATCTTCACCGATATACATGAGATATTCTTTGGAGGGATCCATCAGGATCTATATGAGTGGTTAGCTAGATTAGCAGATACCCAGTTTGAGATCCGATCTAGACCTCCTGTGGTTTGGACGTCGGAGTTGATCAAGAAGGTCAAGAGAGTTGATAACACCATATCATAAGGAGTAGATCACTGGTTTGATAGTACCATTGGAGGGTACATCATAGAGTTCGATGTTGATAGAGTAGAATCATATAGCCAAGACGAGAGATATTTCTTTAAGGGACCCAGAGGGAAATATTTTCATTTTCTGAAGCTGAGAATCAAGATGCTATTGCATGAGAAGAACATCTTGAAGACATAATAGGTTGTTCGGATCAAGAAAGGCTAATGTTCAAAAATTCAGATAGTGACAACGACACAAAAGCTAGACATATGCGTAGTGGGAGAGTATTCAGAGAAGTTCATCTTGAAAACTTGTTTAAGAAGAACTACGGGGAGGAAGGTTTATACAGTGGAGAAGAAGCAGAACTGACAGACAAAGAACATTCAAAACTCGCTAGGGTAGAGGAAGGAAAAGCTGGAGAGCTTCGCCGAAGAGAACCCAGAACCTTAGAAAATGTGCAGACCATCGAATTAAGTACTGTTATCCCTCATGTTGATTCAATAGTATCAAGCAACCAGAGTAATCCCAGTCACCAGAGTGTCCAAAGCACTGTCAATAGTAGTCCACCACATATTCAGTCAGGAACCCTTGGAAGATCTATGGAATATGAGATGAGACTCCCTATCTTTAGGGGAGATGGATTTGAAGATCCTGATCAACACTGGTTTCTATGAGAATCCGTATGGAACATTAAGAATGTCACAGATGAAGCTGTCAAAAGAACTCAGTTCAGTACAAATCTCAGAGATCATGCACTGATTTGGTACATGAAACTTGTCCAAGGACTTGCACAGCCTAAGCCATTGAATTAGATCAAGAATGCGTTGATTGTAGAATTCAAGAAACCTAAGTCAGAATCCCAATGTATCACAGAGCTGAAAGAGATCAAGCATAAGGTGGATGAACCTATTTGGGAGTTCGATCAGAGATTCAAGACCTTAACATGCCGATTGACTTTTTAGATCCCAGATGAGAAGAACAAGGAATGGTTCATTTCTTCCCTTCTACCACACATAAGAGTTCCTCTAATGCAACAAAATATTGCTTCACAGGATGAGGCATTGGATATCACCATGAAGCTAGAATAAGCCCCTATGGGAGAATCTAGCTCAGGTATGAGCCAGATCTTGAGTCAACTAACTAGTTTGTCTCTACAGGTCAAAGATATGAAGAAAGACAAGGGAAAGGATACAAGAGAATACATATGGTTTGTCAGATGCAGATTAGAAGGCCATGATAAGGAACACTACCCTCTATTCAATGAATACTTGGATTTTGGAGCTCTGATCCCCTTGAAGCAAGTCACCTTACCCTGGTGCGAGGTATGCAGAAACATACATCGTACTGGTGTGTGCTATTATATGAAAGAGTATGNCCACATATTCATTTAAGAACCCCAGGAAGATCTATGGCAGATGAGATGAGGCTTCCTATCTTTAGGGGAGATGGATCTGAATATCCTGATCAACACTGGTTCCTATGTAAAGCTATATGGAATATTAAGAATGTCACAGATGAAGCTGTCAAAAGAATCAAGTTTAGTACCACTCTAAGGGATTATGCACTGAGATGGTACATGAAGCTTGTCCAAGGACTTGTACAACCTAAACCACTGAATCAGATCAAGAACGCGTTGATTGCAAAGATCTAGAAACCCAAGTTGGAGTCACAATGTATCATAGAGTTGAAAGAGATCAAGCAGAAAGTGGCCGAGTTTGGGAATTTGATCAGAGATTCAAAACCTTGACAGACCGATTGAATTTTTAGATCCCAGACGAACAGAATAAAGAATGGTTCATTGTTTCCCTCTTATCACACATCAAAGTCCCTTTGATGCAGCATAAGTTTTCTTCGCAGGCTGAGGCATTGGAAATCTCCATGAAGCTAGAATCAGCCCCTATGGGAGAATCTAGTTCAAGTATGAGTTATATCTTGAGTCAGCTAACTAGTTTTTCTTTGCAGGTCGAAGATATGAAGAAAGACAAGAGAAAATATAAAGGAGAAGACATCTGGTGTGTCAGATGCAGATTAGAAGGCCATGACAAGGAACATTTCCCTCTATTCAATGAATACTTGGCTTCTGGAGCCCCGATCCTTTTGAAGCAAGTCACTTTACCCTGGTGCGAGGTATGCAGAAACAGACATCATACTGGCGAGTGTTATTATATGCAGAAGTATGTTCAGAAACCTACGAATTTGTACTGTACATTTTCTAAGTCTGTAGGGCATAATGATAGGGATTTTAGGGCTTATGATCTCATGCATGAAAGGTCAAGAGACATATATAATATCCAAGGTGAAGTACAGCAAGAAGGAAACACTACGCAGTATAACTCTCCTGGGAGAGGAAACTTCAATCCTCGCGGTGGATTCAGAGGAAGAGGACAAGGAGGAGGAATGAGAAGAGGCTAAGGACAGATCATCTATTATAATTGCGCACAACCAAGACACCTTGCAAGGGATTGTCAGAACCCTTGTACCACTTGCATCTATTGCA
>SNQJ01S0007413.1:6048-16476 GCA_010110895.2 Picea sitchensis | reverse complement strand
CCATGATAAGGAACACTACCCTCTATTCAATGAATACTTGGATTTTGGAGCTCTGATCCCCTTGAAGCAAGTCACCTTACCCTGGTGCGAGGTATGCAGAAACATACATCGTACTGGTGTGTGCTATTATATGAAAGAGTATGCTCAGACACCTACAAATTTGTATTGTACATTTTGTAAGTCTATAGGACATGATGATAGGGATTGTAGGGCTTATGATCTCATGCATGAAAGGTCAAGATACATATATAAGATTCAAGGAAAATTACAACAAGAAGGAAACACTACGCAGTATAACTCTCCTAGGAGAGGAAACTTCAATCCTCGCGGTGGATTCAGAGGAAGAGGACGAGGAGGAGGAATGGGTTGAGACCGAGGAAAGATCATCTGTTATAAATTCATGCAACTAGGACACCTTGCAAGGGATTGTCAGAACCCTTGTACCACTTGCAGCTACTGCAGCTCGTTTGACCATGTTATAGAAGATTGTCCTGTGCTGCTAGCTAAGATTCAAGAAAGACGAGGACCTCGGCAGAACCCACAAGTGCAATTGATCTATGATGAAACTCGTGGAGAAGACCCTAGAGTCACTGTTATAACAAGAGGAGGCATTGTCATAGGAGATGACAAAATAATCCAAGGGAAGATTACAAAAGACTTAGGGATCAGGAAAGATACATAGAAGACACAAATGTTTGATGAAAGGAAATAAAGACAGATGTTTGAGGAAGCCAGGAAAGAATTCAGAGGAAGACAAGGTTCTACATCAAAGACAAGACCAAAAGTGAGAGAATATGGAATGCCTCTGGAATTTGATCAGTCTTCTTTGCCAAATAAAGGAAAAGAGGTAAGCAAGCTCATGGAATTTTTATACACTTGTATTAAGTTGGTTCAGGACAAAAACGGTATACTAGAATTACAAAATTTAATAAGACAATATGAGCTAGGAAATATAGATCCCTTACTGAAAAAGGAAGTACACCAAATTGGTAAGAAGAGAAGGACAAATAAGGAATTACATTTGAATGCTCAAATAGGAGAGTATGAGATAGACTATGTAGTCCTCGACTTAGGGTCGGAGGTCAATGTCATGACGAAGAAAACCTGGGCATTGATCGGAAAATTGAAGTTGATTTATTCCCCTACTAGGCTTAGGATGGCTAACCAACAAGCTGTCAACCCATTTGGACGATTGGAGCATGTCCCTGTGGACATTGATGGAGTGAGAACATTTGCAGATTTTGAGGTAATTGAAATAGTTGATGACCCTTTCCCTTACCCTGCGCTGTTAGGAATTGATTGGGCCTTCAATAACTCTACTGTTGTTGAATTAAAGAAAAGACATAGGACTTTTGAAAGAGATGGCCTTAGGGTCATCTCACCCTTGGATCCAGATGAAGGTCAGCGGTACACAAAACCTATCAAAGAAGAATACCACACATATGCACTAGAAAACACATATAAACTAATAGCCAGACAACAAGATTACATTAATCCTACAGTCGATGGGAATCTAAGATGACAAAGTGACAATGCATGCTCATCAGACTCAGAAGAAGCACTGGAGAACTGGTAGAACCAGATGTATGAAGTATCTATAAGGAGATGTGCTAGATTAACCAGAGAAGTTCACTGGATCGACACAACAATAAGTAACTTACCTACATTTGATGGTTTGAATCCATTAGAAGCCTTCCTATCAGACTTTGAAGCAAGTGTACCAAAACAACAGAGGTTGTTGGCAATGGATGAGGCCTTGAAAGACACACCAGCAAGATGGTGGGGGATACAAAAAAGTAATATTACAGATTGGGTACAATGTTGTACTCTGATGAAAGCGCAATTCTCAGCACAAGTAGAAGGCTACGAAGTTTTCTACACAGGTCGAAGCTGCCCAAAGGACCATGTGCAAAGTTATGAGGAAGAATAGAGCAACATTCCTCAAGAACAATGGGTACATAGATTCATCAACACGTTGGACACAACACCTATCAACTGGTACCTTCAAGCAGAACTGCGCCTCATCACTACAAATTGGGAAGGTATGACTCAGAAATTTGTAACCGCCTTCTTATTTGAAAGTCAATATCCTTTAGTATATCAAGCACTGTAGGTTGTGAGACAGAAAGTATTCGAGGAGGTATCTAGCCTTTGCTTAGAACAGGAAGAGGATGAATGGACTGCGCCTCTCTAGGAACTGCAAGGCTGTTACAACATCAATGTCAATGAAGACAATGATCCGAGGAAGGTGAACATCGGAGAAACAAAGGGCCAGAGAGATGTGGAAGGACCAGGAGTTGAGCTTCCATTTATTGGAGAACCAATCAAAATCAAGAAAGTCAACATTGGAACAGAACAAACACCAAAGTTTGCAAACATTGGAGATTATTGGGATGCTGCTATTGATAAAATTACAGAGTTACTGCATGAATATCAGGACTTGTTTCCAACCAAGTTAAATGATATGAAGGGAATTAAAGGGCCTATGGGAGAGATGAGGATCTCTTTGAAGACATATGCTAGAACATTTTAACAAAGACCTCACAGACTGAACCCTAAATATAAGGAGAAAGTGAAGATTGAGCTTGACAGAATGTTGTAAGCAGGAATTATAGAACATGTAGAAGAGTTAGAGTGGATAATCCCTATGGTGGTGCAAGACAAGAAAACAGGAGAAATCAGGATATGCATAGACCTCAGGAAGCTGAATGATGCTTGTTTGCATGACCCCTTCCCTACACCATTCATTGACGAAGTGTTAGATAATGTGGGAGGCCAGGAAGTATGTTATTTTACAAATGGATTTTTAGGATATCATCAGATCCGGATTGCCAAGGAAGACGACCATAAGACCATATTTGCAACAGAATGGGGATCCTACCAATATACAGTGACGCCATTCAGATTGAAGAATTCCCCAACCATCTTTTCCAGGGTGGTGGTCAAAGCATTCAAGGAATTTCTGCATAAATTTTTAGAAGCATACTTTGATGATTGGACTGTTTTTAGCTTATTGAAAAATCACATTGAATGTCTAAGGCTAATGTTGGATAAATGCAGGCAGTGTCAAATTGATTTAAACCTGAAGAAATGTATTTTCTTTTCTCCATTTGGCGTGATTTTAGGTCATATTGTATGCAAGCAAGGATTGCTGGTAGATCCATCCAAGATTGCCATTATAGTTGATCTACTCCCTCCTACGTCAGTCAAATAGTTGCGCACTGCATTGGGACACACATGCTACTACATAAAGTTCATTAAGGGTTATGCTCAGATTAAAACACCCATGGAGAGGCTGTTGAAGAAGGATTGTCAGTTTAGTTGGACAGAAGAATGCCAATAGAGCTTCGACACAATGAAATATAAGATGGTTACTATGCCCATTCTGGTTTTCCCAGATTGAACCAAGGAGTTTCATGTGCATGTCGATGCATCATCCATTGCATTGGGAGCTGTGTTAGCACAACCAGGAACAAGAGACATTGACCACCCGTTGGCCTTTTCTAGAAGGAAGTTATCTACAACTGAGATTAATTATACCACTACTGAAAGAGAGGGATTAGTCATGGTGTATGCACTGTAGAAATTTTGCCACTATTTGTTGGGAGGACACAATGTTTACTGATCACTCAGCGCTAAAGTACCTAGTCAATAAGCCAGTGTTGGGGGGGGAAATATGCATATGGCTTCTGTTGTTTCAAGAATATGATTTTGAGATCATAGTAAAGCCAGGGAGAATGAACAAAGGTCCTGACCACTTACCAAGGTTGGAACATGGAGAAGAGCCAACTAGTTTAGAGGATGCACTACCGAATGCACAACTACTGGCCATTAGAAAGACCGATGACCACTTCGCAGAGATAGTCCAGTTCCTATCAACAATAATGGCACCTAGCGAGTACACAATTCCTCAGAAGAAACAACTAGTGGTGCGCGCTGCATATTTCTCACTTATCGTCGGACATTTATACACGATGGGACCTGATGAGATATTGAGAAGGTGTGTTATGGAGGTAGAATGACCATTTATCCTTGCGAAAGCTCATGAAGGCATCACATGAGGACATTACGTAGGGAAATAAACTATGCAGAAGGTTATTAGAGTTGGCCTTTGGTGGCCTACTTTACACAGAGATGCTAAAGACTATTCCAGATCTTGCGATGTATGCCAGAGGGTTGGGAAACCATCTAGAAGAGATGAAATTCCATTAGCACCATGACTGACCCTACAAGAATTTGAGAAATGGGCCATTGACTTCATTGGACCTATAAATCCACCAGGAAAGCATACAGGAGAAAGGTACATAATTACAACAATAGAATACTTGACTAGATGGGCAGAAGCAAGAGTAGTCAAGGACTGTAGTGCAACTACAACTGCGCGATTCATATTTGATGACATCATAACCAGGTTTGGATTCCCAAAGATCCTTATGAGTGATTAAGGAACACATTTCATCAATAAGACATTTGAAGCCTTGACTGAAGAATTTACAGTACACCATCAAAAGAGCACACTGTACCATCCTCAAGCAAATGGGACAGTTGAAGCATTCAACAAGATCTTGGAGACAACATTAACCAAGATTTGTTGTGTGAACATAGATGATTGGGATTTAAGAGTACCAGCAGTGTTATGGGCCTATAGAACCACTTGAAAGAAGCTAACAATGCAAACTCCCTTCAAGTTGGTATATGGTCTTGAAGCTGTTGTTCCAATGGAATATCTGGTATCAAGCCTGAGAATTGTTTCCTTTATAGATATGGATGACCCTGACACTGTTCAAGAGAGGCTTGCAAAGTTGGTTGAATTGGAAGAAGACAGATTCATTGCAGGATTCCATCAGTAGGTTCAGAAGGCAAGAGAGAAGGCCTATCTCGATAGGCACATCAAGAAGAAGGCATTCAAGCAAGGTGATATAGTATTGGTATATGAAAGCAAGTCCATACAACATCCTGGGAAGTTTAGAACACATTGGCTAGGGTCATACGAGATCACTTATGTTACAGAGGGAGGATCTTCTCAATTGAAGACTCTGAATGGAGAATGGAAGGAAGGTTTAGTGAACGGGATCCGGCTGAAGTTGTACTATGACAACTAGTTGCCTCCCAGCTCTTAGTAGAAGCATGAAGAAAAGGGTCTAGGTACCAGGTGCAGTTGAAACTGGGTACTAGACACATAAAATATAGCCTGCACAAGGGATGGAGAGGAGGCAAAGAGTAGAACGTAGAGGCTGCATTACATAGCTTGGAGTCGAAGTAAAACAAGATGCTTAGATCTGAAGTGCCTCGGGACGAGTCACATATGAGTGTTGGGGGCCGTTGGCCCTTGGTTATGGAAGTATGTGAAGATCAAGGAAGAAAAGGGAGAATGCAAACTGCACGGACGACACAGTGACTGTTATTGGGTCGAAGTGAACAAAAGAGAAGAAAAGATGGAGTGAAGCCCGAGAAAGCAAGCCGTTGGACAATGAGATTGGGGATGCCAGATAAGCAAGGAAGAAGGATTGTGGACAACTCATCAAGTGAAAAAATCCACCGTTGGATGCTTTGGAGCACCGCACGAGAAGAAAGGAAAGACAGGATGGCGAAGCCATGAAAATATGGGTCAAGTTGACCTAGGGTCTTAGACACCTAGGATTTTGGTATCTAGGGTTTTGGACACCTAGGTTTCGGCCTAAGGCTATCGGTGAGCTATTTTAATGTATAAATAGAGGTCATGAGGACCTAGTTTGGGTTGGTACTTTGGGTGGGTACGATAATATTGTTATTTTTTATGTTGGTATTGAATTGGTTGAGAGAAGAATATTGTGGGAGAGAAGTGTTGAGTACAAGAGCCTTCTGGATTGTAAGATCTTTAGCTGGGTGTGAAGATTAACCCTCCAGCTGGGGGCACAAGGAGGGGAGAGAAAGAGAGGATAAGAGAGAATATATACTAGCTAAGAGCACAAACAAGAATTGTATGCTTTACCTTAATATATTATAGCACAGTTTTGTGGACGAAGCCCTAGAGAGAGGGTGAACCACGTATATTTTGCGTTGTGTGTGATTGATCTTCTGTCTCTGTCATTGGCATACTGTGATTGCATTACTGCTTTAGATCTAATAAGTAGATGTGCAGAATAGATCTAAGTTGATAAGTGATATATGAATGCTGTGCTCTTCTTGTGTTAGATCCACTTGATATTCCCTTTGGTTGTAGACATCTCTGTCCTGTAACCCCCTCATAACTGCTTTGGGTGAGACTGCATCTTCTTCATAGGTGTTTCCGAAAGGGCCAATAGTTAGGGCTTGTTGGTGCGCTCTGGGAGATGAATCTTGGGTCTGCCCCTGTGCCAACAATTGGAAAATGGAGAGTTTTGAAGCTCAAAGTAGGGATTGTTAGTAGATAGAGGCAATACTAATAAAGTGATCAAAATCATGATTTTTCAGTACAACCAATACCTATCATACTCAAGAAGAAGATAACACAAACACCAACACTAATCCCAACTCTCTCTCTCTCTCTCTCTCTCTCACACACACACACACACACACACACACACAGGGCTCCCCCCTACAGTTCAGAGAAATGAATTCTCCATTGATGCACGTCGATAGGGTTTCCAAATCAATTGGAGAACATGAGGGAGTACAAATATTAGTCTAATCCTTCATAAGACAAGCGACCCAATGGTGGGAAACACATGCACCACGACTGCAAACATGGAATACTGCTACTTTATACTTTGTGGAAAAAAATTGTCATCAAACCTCGATATATGGACTTTCAAACCTGGGTTCGAGCCAGTGACTCACATTCAACAATGTGAGAAATAATGGAGAAGAGCAGGCTACCGATATGAAAGAGTGTGGCCACATATGTTCCCAAATACAGTAGATAATATACCATATAAGTGGTATAAAATTGAAGAAGCATTTGGACACACATTCGATTGGAATGAAATCAAAAGAATTTTCCTCTAAGACTTTGAATTCATACCCAAAGAAGAATTTTTGCAAGAGGCAGCAAGAGATATCAATTTGTTTTTGGAAAAACCAAGTCCTGATGACATTCATAAGAAAGGAAAAGCTAAATTCGACATGGGATTGAATTGAACTTGCAATTTTGTTTCGACACACAATCTAAAAAATGTAATAGCTCATCAAATAGATATGGAAAGAATAGGCGATTATTAGTATGACAAGAAAACCATGGAAATAGTTGACCTACTAAAAAAATACCAGGATGTCTTTGCATGAGATTACAGAGACCTGAAAGGGTTGGTACAAGAGATGGGAGATATGAAAATTGACCTCATCCGTGGGGCCAAACCTATCAAAAAATGACCATACAAGTTGACACATAAATATAAGCCCATAGTCCAAAAGGAGATAGAATCAATGTTAGTCACTGACATTGTATATCTTATGGACAAGTCAAAATGGGAAAGTTCGATGGTCATGCAACCCAAAAATTATGACCCAAAGAAAATTAGAATATATGTCAACTTTAGAAAATTGAACAAACTTACAGTAATTGATCCATTCCCGACGTCGTTCGTTGATGAATTAATCAATGAATACACATGACATGAATGATATTCCTTTACTGATGGCTTCTTTGGCTACAATCAGGTACCTATCGCAAATTAAGATCAAGAGAAAACCACATTTGTCTTCAAGTTTAGACATTTGCATACAAATTAATGCCATTCGACCTCAAGAATGCCCCAACAGTCTTCTCCAAGATAGTGGTCAAGGCATTCCAAGAATACATTTACAAAATAATGGCTGTGTACTTTGATGACTAGACCATCTATAGCCTACTGAAAGACCACATCCAATGGTTAAGAATGATGCTGGAAAGATGCAGACAAATTCACTTGTCCTTGAACATAAAAAAATGCATATTTTTCACACCTATAGGAATATTGTTGGGCCACATCATATGAAAAGATGGAATCAAAGTCAACATGGCCAAGATAAAGGTTATTCTTGACTTAAAACCACCAATTAATCAGAAACAAATCCAAATCTTCCTTGGGCATACCGAATATTATAGAAGGTTCATCCGACACTACTTTGATATCAATTTTCCAATTGATGAGATATTAAAGAAAGAAGTTGAGTTTAATTGGAGCCAAGAATGTGATAAATATTTTGAGTTATTTAAAATAAAATTGGTAGAAGCGCCCATACTAAGATTCCCAGACTGGTCAACGAAATTCCATGTCCATGTGGATGCATCTAATGTTGTTGTTGACTCATTCTTAGCCCAACCATATGATGACAAGGTTGACGAACCAAACACATATGCCAGTCAAAAATTAAATAAAGAAGAAAGAAACTACTCGACGATGGAGCATGAATCTCTAGCAATGATTTTTTCCATTCATAAATTCTGACATTGCTTACTAGCAAATCCATTTATATTCTTCATGGAACATCAGGCACTGGAATATCTAGTAAATAAACCGATCCATCAAGGAAAAATATTTTGATGGCTACTATTGTTTCAAGAGTTCTACTTCTAAGTAGTAGTCCGACTAGGAAAGAATAATGGCATCCCATATCATCTATCCCAACTTGAGACATGAGAATATCCAACTGGGATATATGATGACTTACTAGATGAAAATTTATTCAAGGTCGAAGAAGCTCCCAAAGAACTAGAAGAAATTGCAAACTTTCTATAAGAAGGGAAGGCACTTGAAGATCTCCCAACCAAC
This sequence comes from Picea sitchensis, assembly GCA_010110895.2. Lineage (NCBI taxonomy): Eukaryota > Viridiplantae > Streptophyta > Pinopsida > Pinales > Pinaceae > Picea > Picea sitchensis. The sequence goes on along the minus strand of SNQJ01S0007413.1, from coordinate 7,765 downwards.
AAAAGAAATATCCTAGTGATGAATGAAACACCATTCACTCTCATGAATGGCTATATTTACAAGCTAGGAATTGATAGTATCTTGCAAATATGTGCATTATAACATGAACATAAGGAGATAATCAATGAAGCGCACATAGGCCTAGTGGGAGGTCATTTCCAAGACGAGACAAAATCTAGAAAAATCTTCCAATATGGTCTCTGGTGGTCAAATTTACACAAATACTCTCGAGAGAAGATAAAGAAATGTAATACATTAAGAGGATGGGCCAACCATTATGGAAAAACAAAATTCCCTTGCATTTAGTAAACCCCATTTTACTGTTTGAAATTTTGGCTATTGATTTCGTTAGTCCATTCCCAAGAAGAGAGAAAAGATTTGGGGAAAAATATATAATCCCAATAGTTGAGTACTTAACCAAATGCGTAGAGGCAGAACCAATAAAAAATTGTACAAAGGAAACAACCATAAAATTCATCTACGAAAACATAGTAACCATATTCGACTGTCCTTTGACATTAATTAGTGATAAAGGAACTCATTTGATCAACAATACAATTGAAGTATTGCTCAAAAAGTTCTTGATCGTCCACATAAATATGATTTCTTATCATCCTCAGGCCAATGGAGCTATCAAATCATTCAACAAGACATTACACAAGGGCTAAATGAAAATATGTGGACTTGACATATATGATTGGGATGATAAGGTTCCAACAATATTGTGGGCCTACAGAACAACATATAAAATATCGACAGGAAAAATTCCATTTAAGTTAGTCTATGGTCAAGAAGCCGTAATTCCATTACACTAATTTTCTAACACAAGAAGGATTACCTCCATCCTAGAATTTGACCATATGTTTAACATAAGAAAAAACTTCTATCAGTTAAATCAACTAGAAGAAGAAAGGATGCTTACATAACAACATTAGGAAACCCAAAAGAATCAACAAAATATTTGGCATGACTGACATATTAAAAATAAGGATATCAATTCTAAAGACTTGGTACTTTTATATGATAATATAGTAAAAGGAAAACTGAGAAAACTAGAAACGACATGGCTGGGTCCTTATGTGGTCGAGGACATCTGACCAACATGAGTGGTACAACTAAAAACCTTGCAAGAGAACCCCTTCAAAAAACTAGTCAATGAGGCCCACTTAAAAAATTATCATATATAGTAGTCTCAAGTCCTGCTGGTGAAAATCTCTTTGGGGGCACCATTAGGACTCGACTAGTTCGAAAACCCCTTGAGGCGGCCTAAGTTGAAGTTGAGAACAAAAGAATAAATAAAGAAAAGGAAAAAATAAAAGAAAAGAAAAACAAAGCTAAGAAATAAAGAAGTGAAAAATTAAGAAAGAATCAAATTTAAGAAACAAAGAAGTCAGTTATTCAAATTAGGTGCAAAACTATTCATCAATTACAAGCTATATGACCAACTCAAACTAACAAAGCATTCAAATATGAGAAGACAACAGAGCATGTGGTCAACATTAAGTTCAATTAGAGAAGAAATGCATAAATCTAGAGCAGGTTCAGTACCAAGGAAAGACTTGTGCCATTAGTTAAACAAGTAGACTAGTCAATCCATTGAAAAAGGAGTACATCACCCAGTCAAACGAGAAACTCATCAATCAAATAACTGTTAATTCCGAAGATCAAGTGAGTGGGTAAGATATCAAGCAAGCGAGGGTGTAAATAATACTTCAAG